>JAODPA010068381.1:42343-69139 GCA_025585075.1 Nepenthes mirabilis | reverse complement strand
TTTGGTTAGTATTTATAGCTTATTTTATGTTACACATGCATATTTTACATATGAAATTTAGAACGGGTTGGGTTCGGGCATAATAAACCCAACTCAAACGCCATTATGAATTCACCATCAATTCATACTAGGTTATGTTGGATGTATGGGTTTGGTTTTTTTTTTTTTTTTTGTCATCCCCAATTGCATCTAAGTGATTGCTTTCCTTTGTTGGTAAAGGCAAAATTGTTGTTGTGTATGTCTATGGATCGGTATAGCTGTTCTTTTGCTGGTGCATAGGGTGCACATTGGATGCAGTATCACGCTCCAGAGGGACTGAAACATGCAAGACTATAGCAAAGATATAGAAATCAGCTTATACAGTACCTAGTCCAGTTAGTCCCACATATCTGCTAGCTGAACTGTTTGATGGCCTTCCTGAAAATAAGCTCAATGCAGATGGATAGCACATTCATAAAAGTATGGTGAAGAAGCACATGAGCTTTACAGCAGAAATATTAGAGTATAGAGACCAGCATAGATGAAAATATTGATATTGAGCCCCTCAATACTGATATTTTCTGATACCATAACAATATTGAGATATGTTTCTATGTAAGTAATATATTGAGATATATCGGACGATATTCACAATATCGGTCTTGTTAATATTTTTCAGTCAACTTATAATTCCCAAAAAAATCTCTTCCGATATTCTGATGCCAAAACATAGTCTAGTATGTTCAATACTAATATAACGTGGCTAATACTAATAACGATACTGATATTTTCATCCATAGAGACGAGCCTACAACACGACTGTTGCAGTGCTAATTCTGTCACAATTGCAAACAATATGCCAAAACAAATCTCTCATTAGTGATATATCATAGAATGTTGATTGTTGCATCATCCTTTATTAGGTGAATATAGAAGGGGAAAAGCAGAGGAAGGGCACTTCAAGGATACACAATAAGGTGCCAATGAAGTCTTAACTTTGAAACTAAGTACTACATAATCTCAAATAAATGTACAAACTAAGTAGACATCCTTCATCATCAACAAACCCAATTTGTGTGGATCATGGAATAAAATATCTGTCAATATGCAAAATACTGGCTAATATATAAGTATCAAGCTTGATACCACAATATATTGACATGTTAGCAGATACATCCAATATTGCCCCATAATTCATTTTGTCATGTTTTAGAAAAAATGTGCCTATATGTCCAATAACAACACTTATCATCCTATATGGCTAATACTGACATGACTGAAATTAATATTTTCATCTATGTGTGGATATAAAAAGATGAGAAAGAGAGAGAGTAGAAGTAGAAAAGGGTGAAAAAGATTGAGAACAAGATTTGTTACAACAAGATTGAAATTTTGCAAATCTCAAGGGTCAGATGTATAATGAAAGATCACAAGTGGTAGAGATAAACAAGTCACAAAGCCCAGCTAATGCTTTAAGATGATCATCCTCCAATTATTAAGTTGATGTCCATTTCAATGCCCAGATTATGTTGACTATCCGGATATCCGCCGTCGAGCATGTTCACAGAGAGCAATGTCACCACTGACAGGAACATTAAGCTGCCTAACAACTCCAAACTGTGGAGTTTCAATGGCATTCAAATATGGACTATATTCCCAACTGTATCAAATTCTAAGTTGAATTGCATTTCAATGCCCAGAGCACTATTTGCTAGTTTGATCTCTGCTGTCGAGTATATTCCCAGAGAGCAATGGCACCACTGACATGAACATTAAGTGACCTAACAACTCCCAACTGTGGAATCTCAATGCAAGCATCCAGAATATGAATTATGTCCACAGGAATACCTTTCTTCTCATGCCCAAGGACAAGAACCTGAAAATTTCAGATACGAAATATACATAGGCTTCCTAGCTTAACAAATTCAGAAAAATTCAGAGTAGGTAGTTTACTAAAGAAATATAAAATCAAAGTAACGAACATGATTGCTGCAGTACCATCTTAAAAAATGCAAAGGGTAGGCTGATACATAAAGTATTTGTCATGTGTGGGGTCCAGGAAAAGGGTCAGATCACTTTAAAATTTATTATATGTAGCCCTACATTACATTATATAGAAGGCCATTTTCATGAATTGAAACCGAGCCATTGAATCACATAGTAACAACTTTACAGTTGTTCCAAGGCTTCCATTCATTGTAAAAAAAAAAAAAAAAACCCGCAAATGTTACCAGTTTCTTCGTTTTAGGTAATGAATGTTAACAAAACTGTTCGAAATTTCAAAATCACAAAACCTTTAATGTTAAATATGCATTTGATATGCACAAGTAATTCAGTCAGCTCATTGAAAATGCAACTCCCTTAACCATAAAAATCAGACCAAGTTGTCTGATTTAATAAGGACTTACCGTCCTCTTGGGGAATTTATACTTGTCAAGAGGTACACTATTGGCAGTTTGCTCTAAGCCCAAAACCGAGAACCCCTCTTGTTTCTTTTTCTCCAAAAATGTCTTCACGCTATTTACGGGAACTTCAGTGATCGGAATCCACTTCTCTGCTGTCACACTGACAATATATGCAAGACACATGAATGGACTAAGCAATCAACATTACTACAACCAGAATAGGTTTCTATAATTATGTATTTGGAGAAGGTCAAGGCAAAACATTAGCAAATTTTGATGTGATGCAATACAATCATTAATAATATGGCAACAGATGCATTATTTGACAAATGAGAGATTATTTTTTTCTCCCTTTCCTTTAGATAAGATAATAAGGGGAAAGATGCAGGGTTTGAATTCAGGCCATAGGCCATAGCAAGTGGATAGTGTACCACAGGGCTATTCTCGACTCCCCTTTTCACCAAAGGGCTAAAGGGATGAAGAATAATCTCAGTAGCTTTTCTTTTCAGAATCAAATCTGCCCCATTGCCATTATGCAAATACAACTAAAGAAATTCGGTTCTAAACAAACATATTTCTGCAAGCAAACACTTGGATAAGTCATAGAAATTGAAAAAAAAGGGGATAAAACTACACAATAGGCCTGTAATTCAGAAGTTTGAGATGAATAAAATATATTATTTCCAGCTTAATCCATCACAAATCCTGGTTAATTGATCAATGCAAATTCACGAGCATGCATATTAGACTCTATTAACCTCTTAAGCTAGAACCAGGTCAGGCTCCTTGTTTAGGATCTGGTTTGGCTTCAATTTTTCAGACATTCAAAATATTATTCTTTTCTCCAAAATAATCAACATTAAGTATTTTAAGTTCTCAACTAAAAGGTTAATTATTTGGATTAATCATTCTATAGTATGCACATGAACTGATCAACATAGAAGAGGCAGCTTGATGCACAAATCTTCTGCTATTTACAAGATTCTAAAGAGTCAAACAACTTTAAGTTTATTATATGCGGTCTTACCTTGAAATTGAATTATGTAAAAGGCAATTTTCACAATTTGAACTTATGACAACCATTTCAAAAAGCGACAACTCTATTGTTACATTAAAATTCCCCTTCATGAACTCATCATCAATATCAAACTGATAAACTAGCCCAAACCAAATTTAATTTTCAGGTTTGGCACTTTCAAAGTTAATAATGTGATTTCTTCAAACGATAGGAGATTTTCAGTTTAGACTTCTCCAAACACATGCCAACTGAGAAAGCTCCTAAGATTACGAGGTTCGCAAGAAGAAGGTAGAGCAGTGCAAAACCTGATCAGCTGGAACTGTTTGTCATGAAGCACATTGACGTCTGCAATAGCTAAACCTGTTGCTTTGAATACCTGCCATGAGAAATCAAAAACAAAGGTAGACAATGACCACATACCACAAAAGACAAAATAAAACGAACAGAGACAATAAAAAATAGAACACATAAAAAACAAGCTCAAGGAAAATATAATAAGAAAAAGGACACCTAATGCATGGAGCTCCTGTCATGCGTGGGGTCCGAGGAAGGGTTTGACCATTATAGGTCTATTGATGGCGGTCTTACTTTGCATTATACAATAGGTCGTTTATACGACTAAAACCCATGAACACCAGGTCATATGGAAACATTACCATTGTGTCAAGGCTTCCACTCAAGGAAAAGAAAACCTAGCACTAAAGACAACTGTATCCTTCAGCAACACACCTCACATGTCCTCGTCAGACCAGCAAGATTAGGTAAACGATCAATTAGAGATGCAACAAGGATAAATTGTTGTCTATTTGCTTTTAAATTTTCCAGCGATACAACTCTAGAATGCAAACTCTGTATGCAAAGTTGATCTTCTCTTTCCATTTCTGTTAAACACAAGCAAGACCATGTTAGGAGTCCACACATTTTTTTAACAAAAGAATGAACTGGCAACTACATATATGCATCTCTCTCTCCCACACTTGTGTGCACTTGTGAGTGCACGTGTTTGTGGGTGTGGGAGGAAGTACAAAGTACAGATCCTTCAATAAGGAACATTAACATCTCATCGTATAAATTAGCACATACCTAGTAGTGATTGTTGCATATTCTCATGTTTAAAGGACCCAGACCTAAAATCCTGCATCTCATGTTTAAAGGATGTAAATTTCCTTTGAAAATCCATGGAGATACTACTAGATGGAAAAGCCGGCAATTCTTCTTTGCCACTAATTTCTGAAAGGTCTACGCGTTTTGGATCAAGTTCAATCATCAAGCTCTCATTCTTGACAGTAATTTCATCTTTTGCCATTGAGCATCTAAGGTCTTCCCTTGCATTCTGGAATATATAATAATGAGAGAAATACTACACAAGAAAAAGACGTAAGAGTCAATTAACTGGGCTAGCACTACTTACATTTAAAAAGTTAATTACTTGCTCCATGAGAGACATTGGAACACATTCAAACTCCAGATCCTTCAAAGGAATGAAAATGAAGTCAAAATCTAACAGAAAAATCATGCAAGACAACAAAACAGATTCAAGATGCTATCCTAGCTAAAGTACTACAGGCTTGGATTGATTTCACCCACTAATTTAATCAAGCCAAGCTCCAATTATGTCCAGATAGTTTTAAAAGCAGCACCCAAGTACTTATGAAAATAGATATATCTGAACTATGCGGATGCTAAAAGAAAAATTCCACGACTCCAAAAAGTTCATAGGTGGAAAACTATGCAGAAAAATAAATAAAAACAAACTTAGAGTTTTGATAGTGTATAGTAGTAGCAAAAATCCAGAAGATCTTAATAAAGATTTTGATGAGGTCATTCTTACATCAATGCGGTTGGAAAAAATTCCAGCTGGAGAAACAGACTTATGTGGATTAAATGTATTAAGAATCCCTTCCATTGAGGCCCGCAATCTGCAATATTAAAAAAAATAAGCTCAGGACTGAAACACTTCCCAAGTATGACATCTTAAGCCAGACACAGAGATTGAAACTGACCAAATACACATCATGAAATTCAAAAAAGGGATGAAAAACCCTCAGGAAAATAAAAAATGTCCTGTAACATTACACCAACAACCTTGGCACAAAGGAAGAACATGCTAAGAGCTTTGCTACATATTCAAAGTTGAAGACATTCATCTAATTCAACCAATTAGGAACAATATTTACAGAAGGTAAAATTAGAAAAAAATGTATCTTTCCTCCTTAAAAATGAAAAATCAGACAGCATAAAATTTACACCTTGAAACTAAGGTAGAAAACATGTTTTTTTACTTTGCGTTTTACAGTTGTCATTTCACATTTGTTGAATTAGATAAATATAAGTTCAGCGGAAAAAAACTGCATATAAATTTTTATAGTGGTGGTATAAAAATTAATTTCCAAATGCAAACAAACATTTACCACACAAACAGAAATAATCTCTATATGGAATACACCTAAAGTTAGATGAGATAGTTTCTCTATAAAATATTTACCTATTGTTTGAAGGGGCAGAGACTTATTAGATATGGTGCTATTAAAAGCCAGAGACTTTTCAATGAATGATATGGTGCTACCTACACTATTCCAATGGTGGCCTATGTAGAAAGAATATGCTGTCAATGCAAAAGCATACTGGACAAGTGAAAGTATTCGAAAAGTAGAAAGAATTACAATCCCTATTCCACCTTAAATTCTGGGAATTTGTTGATAATTTGAATAGATTCATATACCAAATTGATTGACCAGTTGTAATTTTAGAATCTTTGGATACTGTCCTTTCACATTCTTTCTATGTCCTAGAGTTAAAATAAAAAAATATATATTTTTTTCTTTCTTGATGTTTCTTTGCTTTTTGATATCCTCAACTATGCCATGCATCAGTTCCCTAGGCATGACAATTTAAAAATGGAAGAGAGAAACAGAAGCAGCAGCTAGAATCTGACAGCAGGGAGGAAACATTACGTAAACGCAGTAGCCAACATTTTGAATCTATTGACAACTTATATAAGACGTTATCAGAAACTAACTCTCTACAATGCCCTAAAGACATAAATGATGGATGTCTACATTACACAGAGTTGATAAATGTCTTAAAGCAGAATTAAAACAACGGAATAAAATATCTACCAGTTTGTAAAATAACAGCCGATACATATATATATATAGGTCCCCCTAATCCAGATCTTTTCAGCACAAAAAATCACGATGTGACTTCATTTTGTAATATATCGATCAATATTTAAAATATTGGCTAGTAGCCAGCATTTATACTTTGTTTTGATTTGCAAAAAAATTGTACCTTATATAGATTGGTATCAAGCCCTCCCAATCCCGATTGTTCATGATATTACGATAAATTTACAATATGTCCCTGTATTGACAATATATCAACTAATATAGACGATATTCAAAAGTCAAACAAGACAACTGATATTTGCCCTCTAGGTTTTGATTTGCATAAAAATTTTGCATCCCAAACTCAAACGTTCGATATTATTGCAGCTGTGATCAATACTAGCACCAATATTTCCATCCATGACTAATACACAAATTACATGGTTTTCGGACATTACTTTCACATGCAATAGCAAGCTGGACAGGTGACAACGAAAGTGTCCTCAACTAGCCTATGACCATTAAAAACTAGAACATAGCACCTTTCAAATTGAAGTGAACAAGGCCACAACAAAAAGGGACACAATAGGTTCCAAAGCATCACAACATCTAAGATGGTGTTTGTCACATGGAATTATGATTGGAAATTGAATTGGACTTGTGCAGACCAATTACAATTTAGATGTTTAATATGCCATTCAGAATTAGGATCCTAATCCCATCCTAAATTCCATGGAAATGGAAAATCACTTGAAAGAACCTCAACAATTCCAACTAGAGGATTGAGTCTTGAGATCATCTTGAACTATTGTATTACCTCAACTTTTTCCCCACAACATCCTGTGCTGAGATGCCAAACACTAGCTTGTCCCATAACCCAACACAATCTACTCAAAACCTAACCCAAACTTAATCCAAAATATAAACTAAGATAATTCGACACAAACTAACTTGACCCTTTAACAATGAAAAACCCAGATTTATGCAAAATGAAAGCAGCGTGAGCCAAAAATTACCCAACTAGAGATGGCATGAAACAATAAAAGAAAACATCAGTCGATATATATCGATATCAGGAGGTCATCTGTTGTTATTCTTATAGCCAGAAAATATCCCAGTATGTCATTGATATAATGGCATCACGATATATCGGTTGGTATGTATAGGCCTTTTTTTTGGGCTTGCTTTACTCTTGGAGGATGAAGCCCAAATCCTTATGTTTGAAATATACCTAAACATTTGAAGAACTCAAAAGCCACAAGTTTTGTAGCAGAATAAATTGTGAATAGATCAAAATTTTCGGAATATTTTTTCAATGACATAGAAAGATTTCTATCAAATATAATTTTAACATCTTAAATAAGGAAATATATGATTAAAGATTGTTGAATTTTAGTATTTAACTTGCTTTTGATGTAGTCATAAGAAAAAAAAAATGTATTCAAATGTCTAATGGTGATACCACCATACCAATACTGATACTGAAATTTTAATTTATACTTAAAGACTCTAAATAGACAAAGTTCAAATGTCCCAACCAGGTTGCCTAATCGCCTAGTCGATCTAATAGATAGTATCATAATACTAGTTCAATTTCAGCTTTCATCACTAAGAAGAAACATGCGGGAAAGAAATTTCAAAATCAATGCATCAAAATGTAAATGGAAATTACCTCATGCAGTCAGTGTTCAGTGCCAAGTAGGATTTCAACTCATTAAAGCATTTCTTCTCTATGGGAATGGCTTTAGAACAGCTAGAATCCAAGGCAGGTAGCACATTTGATAGAACTTGATATACGAGCAACTAAAAATGAAAATCAAGATATAATATGGAAATATTGCACACTTAGAGCAAAAAATTACCAATATTGAGAAGGAAATTTTTTTTTTTTTGAAAGCAACATTCAACAGTTACAAAGAACTCCACCTGGGTGAAACCACGCAAGGTATGATGATGTGATGTTAACAATGGAATTATAGGAGGAAGCAGTTCATACAAATGCTGAGACTGAGTTGCTCCATTTGAATGTAGGATTAAGTTAGCAGCTACAAATACGTATGAAGAGAGTGCCTGCACCAATCTCTCACATTATTAATCCCAATGTCAAGTTCATGGCAGCCAGCCATTAAGACAATAAATTTACAACCATGCAACACACCATCAGTAAAATAGCATGGAAGGAAATAATGAATTTGTAAGTTGAACAAATGCCTTTATAGATGTAAGAGTCGACATACATAGCCTGTATGATTGCGAAGTATTTGCAAGAGCCAATAAGTATATATATGCATATGTAGCCTACTATACAAAATAGAAGGTGGTAGCCATGCAGTCGTGCTGGGGCAGCACTGAAAAGAACAAGGCAATGACATCACTGTCATGTTCATGCCAACAAAACAGTTGCCTTTGACGTGAGCATTCCATTTATCTGATATGGATATGTCAAATCAAGCAAAGATGATTATCAGAATATAAGGATCTTCAACAAAAGAAAAGACTATACACCAAAATTAAACAAGGAACACCAAATTATGTTAATCAGCAATAAGATATGATTGATAAAAATAGCATAGAAGTCAAAAATACATGTGCATGCACACAGAATAGAAAGAGAGATGATGGAGAGAGATAAACAAAGAAGATATTGCAATAACTGCAGCAGATAAGGCAAATGAAAAAAAATCAAGGTGCTTGCATTGGTAGACATAGTATCTAATAGCAAAACTAAATTCATCTTCTTGGACACCAAGGCCTAGGGAGTATTCCTTGATATGAGCATCAAACTACTAATATGCAAATTTCCCAGGTATCAAGAACTATGCCACAGAGAATATTTATGTGACACTTGTCAAGAAAAAAAGATATATTTGTGTATTTGTGAAACCTTTAAATTTACAAGTTTTTCTAGTACAACAATGTATTCATTTAATACTCTTTCAAGCAGAAAAAGTATGTGTGACAATTGCCAAACTAAAAACAAAAAATCCTTAAGCATAGCAGAATTCTACCTGCAATATTAGTAACTATGCACAGATTCCAAAGTGTTTTCCATGTTAAGGGTAACTTCTAGCAAATCAGATTCATTGAAAAATGATTTAACAGGAAAGACAAATTCATACCTGAGTCCTCATATCATAATCATGGAATATGGGAACTAACTGCTCCCCCACCTGTGATATAAATAGTGACGATCACAAGTAAATTACAAAAACACTTCAAACTCATCTGTCTATTAAGCCAGCAAATTGTGAGGAAAGATTAGATCAAGCTTCTTGAAAAATTCACAACATAAATGAAATTAACATTCCTGGAACTTAATACAAGTATTGAAGTCATCTCTGCTGCATAAGGTAAGATTTTCATTATTCACTAATATGTGGCTGAACTATGCAAACCAGTTATATAGAAGATATTCAGTGGATCTATATACCCTGAATTTTGTTTTAGCAGATACATGATGTTCGTTCTTTGTGGAAAATAGTAAGAACTTTAAAACCAAATAAACAATAGGATGAGAATACATTTAAAATATTAAAATTTTGATTTTTGGAGCAATCAAATATATGATGTGTGACATTTATAGAAATCCAGGATACCAGAATGACTGCCACAAAATACAGCAAAGTAAAAAGGAACTATAACATGCACAAATAGGCATATATTTGCTTACCAATGATGGAAACTTCAGGAAAAGATGTATGGAAAAGGTTTCCAAGTATTGCCTGACACCAGGAAAATTGTTCCTCTACAATGAGATTCAAGAAGTTAGGACTAAGCTGCAGAAATATATATGAGAATGATTGTGCAAGTCAACATAAAAGTCCAGTAATATAAGAACACAAATATTAAGTACATTGCATAAACAGAAAAATTCAAGTCATGCAAAAGAAAAGCAACACTTACAGTTATCATTTCAGAGGGGTATGTAGTGCCATGCTGAGGGTAAACACGAAAACAAAGAAGATAAACTTGCCATATAGGGCACACATGTAGCCCAGAAAATTTTAGAAGGTCAAGGTGTGTTTAGTGCACAAAATTCTATGGCACATTGGCATTCTTTAGACTCATATCTAACATGCTCAAATGAGTCTGTATTTTCAAATTTTAATTTGCAATTCTAAAGCTGGGATGTTTCTGTTATTATGGAGACTTTGACATGGAATGAGACTTTGACATGGAATTCAGATTATTGGATACCATTTATCATTCGTAAATGGAGTATATTTCTGTGAATATTGGACGTTTTTTCATGTAGGATGAAACTTTTCTCATTGTAAAAGATGAATATAGAAAGATAAAATGGCTTTATTAACAAAAAAATAATAAATGACAAATGCACTGTCATATGCATTCATAGAAACTAGATTTGCATGCATGATGAATCTTCCATGCCATTCTCCAACCTTTAGAAATTTCCACCTCAATGCAATGGCATGGAGTTGGTCCCTACAACCAAAAGCAAATCCCATCCATGCCACGTAGCCTACTAATCTAGTCTTTAAGAATTTCTGTTGTCCTTCTTTGGATGAATGAATAAAATTGCCATTAGTATTGGATAAAATTAGAGGAAAATATATATCAATATCAAAAAGTCCTAATACTAATATTTCTTGATACTGAAAAAATATCTTAATATATCATCATATAGGCCAATATGACCAATATGTATTGCTATGTTGTTAAAGGTGTGACTATGCTTGGGGCTCAAAGCATGGCATCTCAACATATCAGGAGGAGCCTTATTTCAAGAAGCATGCCTTTTCTGAGGCTCAATGTGTGCTCCTTGAGGAATTTAGAGATTTTCTTCCAACAAAATTTAAATTATCACCTTTTAAATTAGCTATTATATTTAATAGTTACTTTTAATACTAACTTGTATGTACGAAATTGGGATTGATGAAATCAATGACTGGTTGGCTAGAAGGATGGATGGAGGTTTTGATGAGAATAATAAATTTACATTTGAGAATGACTTTTTCACAAAATGTTACGTACATAAAATCATAGGAGCAAATGAAGCTGCACATTATACTCAATTGAAAAATAGTGTGAACATTAAGCAATAGATGTTTCTAGAGCTACTCCATTAGAGTTTATTAATGATAAAAATTCTTTTTGTAGAGATACATAAAGATAAATTCATCATTCAAACCTATAAACTAAGGAAAGAGAAGTAGATTAACTTTTATTTAACGATAAAGATAAATATTACTTTTTTGCTAGGAGTACCTTAGAGCAAGATTTCAAGTTTATTAATGAATTATATTATTCTTGTACATTTGTGANGTTTTTAATATACTTATATATTCTAATAAGTTTAAGTGTACATATTTTATAGATATATAAAATATGTATAGATCCTAAGTTTTGGATATATTTCAATAACCTAGAAAGAAAATTAAATTAATTTTGATAAAATTAACTAAAATTAATCCAATGGGTAAATAGATGACTAAGGATGATCAAATTTGAGTATATACTACACTTTTGAGGTGGTCATAAGGAAAAAACTATTTTGCAACCATGATGTTTGATACTGATATGTATTCTTTGAGATGACCATGACAAATACTGATACTAATATTATCAACCATTATTTTCCCAACAATGGGAGTTATAAGAAGCATTGTATTATCTCAATAGCGTTCTATTTCTTTCCCTCTTCTAATTTGCTTCTCTATACAGCCACAAAAAGAAAAGGTGCACACATTTAGATATGCAACTGACTTATGATTCTACTCTTTGCGAATATGATAGCTTCTCACATAGCTACTCACATTTAGATATGATTCTACTCTTCTAATTCGTTTTCAAATTTATTTTAGGCTTTCAGGATTCTAACTTCCTTAAACCATGAAATAGCTTCTCACATTGCTTGGGTGATGCTGATCATTCAATCCAGTCACTACTCAGTCCACTTTTCCCAACATCCGAGACACAAAAAAACAAAGCTATGGGATAACAGTCACTCCCAACAATCATTTTAATTTTTCTCTATCAGATTCATGATTCCACAATTAATAACACTTTTACATCAAAGAATCAAAAAGATTGAAGACACAAGCAACATGAGCACACCACATGGCTCATGACGGGCACCAAATCAGCATTAACAAAGGTAGAAATTCTACTATTGGATCAGAACATCATTTCTCTTTTACTTTTATGCTCGATTCAGTTCAGTACAACACCACAAAAAACTGAATTGCCACTGGATCCTCAATCAATACATCCATCTAGCTCATTTTACACCTCCCCCTTCTCTCCTGCTAACCATCTTAAAAATATTGCAAACTTCTAAACCATGTAAAAGGATCTTCTCTATCATTCAATGACATCACTCCCACATACAGTGGATGGTTTATATCTTATTCTTCTCTTTGCAGCTACACCATTTATTAATAGTATACATATTTCATCAACAACAAACCAGCTTTAACTTTATTATCAGACACTTTTTTTCCACCTTATCCAAAACATCGTTTCAGACACCACTATGTCATGCATTGCAACTTGCAAGAGATCGCTTTGCCGCATCATGGTTGACTCACTGGTCCACTTTAACATTTTTTACAATCATTTCAGAATGATTTGACAAGTATTACAAAAGGCTATCAACTTACATAGAGTGATATATGCAAGCTCCGTGTTACTTGCTGAATGACATCCTGATCAACAAATCGCGATAGCACACATATCATTTGCCAGGCACGAATTTTGCGCCGATGGACCTGCTCAAGATAGGCAGTAATGTAAAGCATACAAGAAATTGGGAACAATCTAAAAGGAAAGATGAATACCCTGTCGGAAGATCACAATAACCTCTCGAGGAACTTATCATTAGAAATAGCAATCAACTTTAATTATGCAATTTTAAGATTTGAACTTTCTTTATTTTACAATAGACAAAAAAAGTTGAACTTCCTTCACTTTAATTATATTTTTTCACTTTGGTATTATTAACTCCTGCTTCATTTGAGATGGAGACTTTAAATGAACAAAATTAGGACAGACCCCAAGATAAGACCCTTAAAGTGCAAGATCATCACAAACTCCCATGAAAATCACAATCCAGAAACAACAAGTACAACTAAAATCGATAGTGAATAAAAATTGGATCAATACAGGGGGAATTTACCACTCACCGCACTATACTTCTTATACAATTCCTTGGAAAGATCCTTGTCAGTAACCTACATTGGATGAACACAACGTCAAATACTAATAACAGTACATAATCATGTGAATGAGTTAGAACGAAACTTTTGTAACAGCGTTGTACAAAATATAATCACTTCCAAGGTTGCTATATAGCAATATAAAGCAGATAACCACGAAGCAGCAGTAGTTAACAAGGGAAAGAAAAATTATGCTCATCTAATAAACCTATTCTCATGACTCCCTTCAGCTGTCACATGCGTCCCTATGTCTACACCCTCCTGATCCTCTTTTCTAGAGGATTTACGATGCAGTCCTCAATTGACCCTCCTTTTAGATGCAAAACAAGGGGAGCAATCAGTAAATCCCTTCTTTCAATCACACTATCTGATTTTACTTGTAGAAAAAGCCATAATTAAAGTCCTTTTGCATAGACTCCCTTTCTAAAACACCATCTTTCCCTTCCTCCCACAAACACAACAATGAAGAATGACTCCCAAATTCCACGATGATGACCTTCACTTATTTTCACATATTGTTTCTGTAATTTAATTCTATTTCGAAATAACTTTGTCTTCAACACCTTGTTAAATCCTTTGCCAGCCCTATAATCAAATTTTTGATAATTTTTAGTAATCCCACAAATTATTAACCATTTGGGACACGTATTCTTGCTGCCGCCCCTTGTATAAGCCTTGCAGACAAACAAGTGAGCCATTGACTTAAAGTGAAGTATGGCCCATTGAGCCAAAAACTGAGGCCACAACTTCAGACTGACCAATGTTTCAATTCCTCCAACCGGCCAATATGTTGCTTCCACACTCCAATCCCCAGCTGATGTAACTCAAAGGAAAGGGATGTCTTTTTCCACAAGCCTTATTAAAGAATCACCATTGACTATGAAGAATCACAATATTCAATAGGGTATCAGCAAATACACGTGCATATCTATACTATATAAACAAATGTGAACACTTCCAAATGCATGGAAATTCTGCACGCAAGAAATATTGCTAGAATTCTTAGCTGTGATATTTGAATTAGTGATGGGCTATGGATAAATGAAATTCAAAAGCTCCAAAATTTGCTATTGTGTTGCCTGACTAATAATGAAACGTCTTGTATAATAAAAATTCAGAATGTCTGCATCTTGATGATAGTTATAGAAGTCACCATGTAGTGTTAACGGTGGAAATTGTAAACCAGTGTTAATGAACATTGCAGCAGGTGACATGATATTATCTTATGATACATCAGCTCATGGACTAAGATGGAAAAAATGGGCATGGTACATAATCCATGTCAGCAGATGTGTTCCCTCATCTTATTTCTATAGGGTACTAGCCATAAATATGTTCATTTCTAATTCTGTCTTTCAGAGTTAGAACACTTATCCATTGCAATATCCTCATTTCCACTTCATTTTTTTCGTAAGTTATTTAGTACTTTCCTGAACATTTCCATGAACATAATATAGCTTGTCATTAACTCCACAGGCATTTATCTATTTTAACCAACTCAATTTAATTCTATGTGCCAAATCGTCAATCACTCTAGTTTTCCCTATCGCAGATTCAAGGCAACAAAATTTGTTGTTTTAAGAAGAATTACTAATATTGCATTTCATGTATGTCATCCTAGTCCTACTAGTCTTGCATCGTTCATATCTAGATTCTAAAGCCTCTCTAAATAGTTCTAACCATGGAATAAAAAATCAATATTGGTATTTTTCGTAGTAATACGTTATCGGACAATACATATTAGTACGGACATACCAAAGCAAAAAAAAATTCTATGAATTATAACTTGATAGGGAAATAATGACCACTATATCATCCAAATATTGGGTACATTTGCCAATATATCACTAGAGGTTATCGATACGGCAACAAATTATGACTTTTCTACGGTATCAAGAAATAAAGGTGTAGGGAGGTCAGGTACTGATATAAATCAACTGATATTGGTTTTTCATGGTTCTAACCTCTACTCTAAATTCACATATCAAAACAATACCATTTTGCAAGAAAGATAAACCAACGAACCCCAACTTGAATATATATACATATGGAGTCATATTGACATCATCCATACCTCTATATACCCCCCCCCCCCAAAAATAACGAATGTTTCTTAAGTGTATAAAAGTTGTTTAGGCTTTCTCTCTTAATTTCGCCTTGCCTCCAAAATTACATCTTTATTCCAAAATGCCCTTTCGAGTTTACCATCAATCCACGAGCTTAGGTGGGCTTGATGAAAATATCCACAGAGATATTGTTTGACTTGGTTCTAACCATGTACATAATGTAAATTAGTATTGCATTATTGCTTTCAAGGGATGTGATGCAACCTCGCAAAATATTCAGTAATCTAGATACCTCACATTTGCACGAACTTACATTGTCATCTAGCATGCACATTAGCAGAACTTGATCACTCATTGAATCTAGAATCAGACGACAAAGGCTACGAATCAAAGATTGTTCAATGGAAACAACAATCTTGCTATCATGGAAATATTTCCAATGTCTAATATATCGGTATCTAACACCCAATACTCATATTTTCTAATACCATAGCCAAAAAACAATAAGTCATTGTATCGATGAGAAATTGTAAAATATGGCCGTTATTTTCCTATCAAGTTACGATTTTCAAAAATTTTTTACTTCCATTATGTCCGATATAGAAACATCTTGCCTGACATCTTTGATATCAATATGGTCTCAACACCGATACCGATGTTTTTATCCATACCTTTAATTGTCTCTACATCGATTAACCTGTTTTTTAACACCGATAGGGATGGTGTCGCTGATGCAAATGAACTCTCTTATGTGTATTTCACCCAACCAATTTACCATGAAGAGGTTTCCCAGGTAGGTATTGAAAAAGATCAAACTTTTTAGGAAATTCTTTGCCTAACTCATGAGGCTATGAAGACAGATCTGTGGACTCGTCCACTGAAATTGAAAAGTCAGTGGAATTAGCCATCAACAGAAAAGGGCAAGCAAACAAGGAACTCCTAAAAGAAGGATGATTAAGAAGTTGAAACATTAGAAATGTCAGATTGATTACAAGAAAAACGGGGTTTCTCCGTGGGATTTGGAGATACTGCTTCGCTTCTAGAACAAATTTAACTGTATTAGTCTCTCATTTTCTTTTTGCAGATGATACAATTTTTTTTCCCATGCTAATGTATTACAATTGTTAGCCAACATGGTGAACTAATCTGTGATACATATTGTTGGCCATTGAAGTTGTTCTGGGCTTAAGGTCAACTAGGCTAAATTTAAGGCAACGCAGAATAGTTGACATCATCCTTGATGGCAAGAAGTGTTCGCACAAGGATGTGTCTAATTTATTAGTAAACAATTGTCACAGAAAAAACAGTATCTTTCCAAGAAAAGAGGGTGGCTTTCTCTTAGAAGAAGTATGTGTGCTGCTCTACCTATGCATTTTAAATCTCTCTTTCTCAATTCCACCTCAGCTGATCAGGAAATTAGAAGTTTAATGTAGCATTTCTTATGTGGTGGCTGTCATGATGCTTTTAAGTTCGGTTTGGTCCAATGGGTATTGTGAAAAAACCCTTTGGAGTTTGGGGCTTTCAGCATCAAAGATAAGTGCTTCAATGATGCCATGACGGGAAAGTGCGTTTGAGATTTTCTTTTTGAGAGAGAGGAGCTTTGGAGGAACGTAACTTCTCGGATTTATGGTATTGATTTCCTGGACTGGGTTTCTCTTCCTTATAAGAAAGTTTATGGGGTCAGCTTTTGGAGAGACATGCAGTAAGCAAACAAGATAAATATCTATGATTAGGGAATACTGTTTTAGATTTTGGTTTCATTCCTGGATTAGGGAACATCCTGTAGGAGTTGTATTCCTAATCTACTCATTTTGTAACTGAAAAATATATATGATTGTGGATTATGTGCAACCAGTGTGTGACAAATTTTTTTTTTTCAAATCCAAGAATTATTAGAGCTATGGTGAGAACATGATTCAGGATTTGCCACACTTGCTTTCCCATTCTGCTAACAAGAGAGAGCAAACTTGTTTGATAGAAATGAAATATCAGCTAATATGTAAAATATTATTGGGCCACCCCCAACATCGATATTTCTGAATACCACGACAAAGTTATGATATGATGTCATATTGCCGATACACCCCAATATTTTAGGATATATTAGCCAATATTATTCCCTTTGGTTTTGATTCGCAAAAAATAATTCTTGACCAATACCAACACATATCACTATCATCTGATACAACTGATACCAATATGAGCCAAGACCAATACTAATATTTACATCCATGGGCAAGGATACAATCTCTTGAATCTTGGAAGCTTAAGGATTTGGGGGCCTTTCTGTTGCAGTTCTGGACTTAGAGTTGGCTAAAGAGGTTTCAGTGTTTTCCTACAAGAATTTTGTGCATATCTTAGGTTCTGGTTAAAATTTCCTTTCAGCTAAGGAAGCAACTTGGACAGGTGTCCTACAGCTGATAACCCGAAAAGGAGACATTTCCCTTGTTAACGATAACAGATTTCTGAAGTGCCAGTGTAAGAATCATTGCACTTGCTTCTAACCCGTTGAGCAGCAAACAGAATTTGGTCTTCTGCCTCCGCTTTGATGGGTATCTCAGGTTTTGGTCACAGGGAATTGTTGGTGTGGGAATTATTTATCAAAGCAAAGGGAAGAATGCTGGCTGGATATGCACTCTTAATGGTTATTATCTGGACTATATGTAAGATGAGAAATAGTAGAGCTTTAAAAAGAGGGAAATAACTAATGTGCAACTTTCTACTAAATGTCTTAACACTCTCTTCTTCTGGTGCTGTAAAACATCCCTCATCTAACATCTTCCATTGTTCTTTTAGATTTCATTGCTTAACTATATGTGAATATCAATTTTTGCCTCTATATTTTATCTGTTTTATCACTGGATGCTACCTTGACATTTCTTTAATAAAAAAGCATCTTCCTTGACAATTAAAAAAAGTCAGTACCACCGAGTCGAGAAGCTCCAGCAGAAACAGTTTTCCAGATTCATCTGCAGGACTGGAAGCATCAAATTCATTTTTCAATCCCACCATTTTAGCCAACTCTCCTAGCTTGTAAAATAAAACAGCAACTGAGACTCGTGCATACAATTCTGTATTGACAAATGCCTGCTAACAAAGCCATGAGAAGCATGAATTATAAGTTTGAATAAATATAAAGACAAAACCAAAGAAAACAGCAATGAAAATGACTCAAGGCCGACAACATATTTATCAAATACAATGCTTGACATAGCACAAGAAACTGTAAGATGTTTTATTATATCAATACAATGGAAGGCAAGACATGCATCCTTGACACAATAAACCACTCTTTTACTAGATTATGGTAAGCCTACATAAGAAGCAGAAGCACAAATAACATTCCACAATTCAGTCTCTAAGCTCAATTTCATTTCATCATTCTTTCCCCAACTCATAACACCCAACTGAATATATTAGATTTCTATCTACAATAAGCCTACACCTCCTTTATGTTTCTTCTTCCTCTGAACTAAAGCTTGTGTCCAGTCTTGTCAATCTCACAAGATTGGCCTCTGGCTAGTTTAGTTTCCTGAAAGCACATTATATCAAGTTTTCTTCTAATCATAATATCCTGTTATCCACTGTCGCCATGCTCTTTCCAATAAGGGTCCCTATGTTCAAAATTGTCAATCTAATCTTAGTCTCCAAAGTCCAAAATGGAAAATGTGGTTACAACTGCACGCTTGATACAGTATCTGGGTATTTACACGACATGTGGCTTCTAGGTGGTGACCTAGCCTATATGATGGTTTGAGGCATTATTCAATCAACTCAAGTGACCTATATAGAGGGAAGGAGCATCGAAGACAATATTATGCTTTTCCATTACACGGCAAGGATGATAAATTATCATACTGAGGAAATCTCACGAGATGTAATGCAAGTAGACATTAAGACTCCTACAATTGGGGGCTTATTCAACAGTTGATAAGGGCTTATGGGTTCTCTGATAAGTTTGTTTACATGGTAATGCAATGTGTTACACCTACATTCTGTGTCCTAATTAATGACTTTCGTGAATCTTTATTTTCCTAAGGAAAAGAGGTTTAATGGAACAGATCAAATTTCTTCCTATGTTTTGTATAGGCTATTAAATAATTAGATGGATGCTTGAAAGTGCTGTAATAAGAACTATACTTCAGTCATCACCACAAGTGTGAAAGTCTAGGTAGGCCTCACTTACCTAGCCTTTGCAAACAACCTTATTTTGTTGTGTACCTGAGAGTTGCGGAAAATAGGGGATATTTTCTAGAAAAAAATTCAATAAAAAAAGAAAACTTGTGTTATTTTCCAGCTTGTTCAATATTCTCAATTTTTTACTGGATTTGAAAACATATTTAGCTGTTTTATGAATTACAATTATAGATGAAGGATTGGGTTGCATTGTTTCTTAAATAGCGTATAAGAAGATTTGTGTGAAAATTTGTGAAGCCACTGTCACTGATTGACAAACTAATAACTATGGGTCCAAACTTTTAATCAATATTCATGAAAAATGCTAAAAGAGATTGACTTAATTCCCAAATTCAAGTTTCTAAGCAAATTGAGAACTGAAAATATCATTTAACAGTTGCCATCAAATGACTGCCTAAATGCTAGTATGGTTTTTGATCCTTACATTTCTGCTCACAATAGGAGGTAAGATATGTTTTGTGATATGAGAAGCCTAAAGTATTGTTCTCTTAATAATATTTAAGGCAAATATCTATTAGTGGCAACCAAAAAATTCATTTTGGATAGTTAATTTAGTGACACAAGTGCTTTGTTACTTGCATGCTTAATATTAAATCTTGGAGATTAGCAAATGCTCTTAACGGTCATAGGACTCCCAACTTAATCTACAGGTAACGAGTTGAGTTCATTATCCTAGATCGATTGATTGACCCTAACGAGTGACATTAATGGACATCAATTCATTGAAAACCATAAGTCTTTGCTAGCCTAACATAGGATTTTTAAATCTCTTTCTTCTGCTTTATGTTGTCTGTGACTGCATTTGTTTTTTCATGTTAGGATGTTCAGCTGGTTGCCTTTGCAGCAGTCTGGCTATTTTTGGGTATACATGTTTTAGGTCACCTTAAGGGTCAGGATTTGCTATGTAATCAAATGACAATCCCTTGGTGTCACTTTTGGCAATTGAGTATGCTTTCTTACTGATCGAGATAGGAACCTGGGCAAGAAGAAAGCAGTAAGATATATAAATAATTATAAACCTTTTAGCAATGTTTCAGTCTTTCCAGTTATATGCATGCAAATTGTATGCATTATTTGAACTCATATAAAAATTTGTTTATGTTAAAAACAATTTCAATCATCGAAAACTACATTGGCTCTATGTTTCTATTGAAAAAAAATGTTCTGGGGACATGAAATAGACACCACGGGATGATGTAGCGTTCATCCATTCATTCACACTAGTGGACCCACACAAGAATAGATGGATGGATATGGTGCCATGTCATTTAAGGATGTCCAAAGGGTATCCCCCAACGGCACCGTCGTATAGAAAGGAAACCAGAAAAGGAAATGAAAAACAGAACCTGCAACTAAAAATCATAGTGTATGCTAAAACGCTAATGGGATTTTAGATATTTTTTTTCTGTCATATTTGACATTAGAGCAAGCCAAATGACGTGTTCTATGTTGGTGCAAAGAAAGTGAGAAAAAGAATATCAGCCAAAGATTGGGTTTCACAGAGGATTCAATGCGGTATCAAATATCTTGGGTAGCACTTTGTCCACCAAAGTTAGGATTAGAAACTGCCAGACTCTAATTGAGAAGGTTTTGGCTAGCATTCCACGTTTGACCAACTAGTTTCTCCCATTTGCAGGTAGATACAGTCCTCAAACCTGTCTTATTTCCGGTTCAACCATTCAAGCTTACAAGACTTCCATCTTCTTGCTTCTCGAAAAGGGTTAAAGAAATAGAAACATAGGGTGTACAGCATTTCTGTGGTATGGTAACAAGCTGAAGAGAAGGGCAAGCTCAGTCCCCTTTGAGTATGTTTGTAAACCATGTGGGATGAACAAGGGGTCAAAGATTTGGTGAGTTGGACTTGGAACAGAATAGAAGGCAGAGAATCAACATGCTGACATGAACGCAAATATCAATATCGGTATCAGTCATAACTGTATCAGTATCACCCATATTGAGAGACATGTATCAATATCGGACATTCCGATGTTAAAAAAACTTGCTCATAATAACATCGAACGTGAATTGTATACTAAAAATTGACAATATTAAATTACCTATTTACTTATTCAAAGAGTTTTAATTAAATTTATTAAAATTAATCTTGATATCCTACTAGGTTGTCAAATAATACCCAAACTCTCCAAAACATGTAGATTTATACTTATTTGAATATTTATGTTTATTTAAAACATGTTGAATAGACATTAAGCTTCCAAAAGTCAAGCAAAGTGAAGCAAAAATGGACATGTTGAGATTCACCAATACAATGATATATCGGGATTTTTTTGTTATGTTTGTAAATATCAGTATTAAGGCCTCCAAACATCGATACAAATTAACCGATATCTTATTCCATGACATGCATTCTCTAAAAAAAGCTAACAGCTTGCCAGTGAGATAGGTTCATAAAAACTGTTTAAGAGAAGTTAAATTTGGGTTTTGTTAGTCGGATATTGATTACCTTAGATATTGTATATATATTCACCGTTATATGATTCCGGTTCATTATAATTGATTACAATTGTTATATTTAGGGCTATAAATGTAAAATTATAATATGTTGTAATTAAGGTAAGAAATATTCTATTTAATGATAAGAAACTTTCAATGAAGGGAATTCAGAACAATTGACGTGGTATCAGAGCCAGTACATTTAAATCGCTATTTTTGAGTCTCTTGACTTTCTTCGAAAGTTCGTCCTAAATATGTAGGATGTTTGAAAGTTTTAGACTCGGGGTAAATGAGATTCTCTTCTCTCTTCGTTATTCGGTGCTAGGACAAATGAAAAACAACGTAGAGATCTTGCTTGTTCCCTCTATTCGATTGTGCCAACCTGTACTAATTTCTAATTCCTAGTTTGTGCTGATCTATTGCTTCATTTTGAAGCTCTAATTAGGTACTATAGAGAAAGTCGCCTAGAGGATTGTGATTGATTTGTGAAGCAACATTGAGTTTGATTGTTGTTATTTGGAAAGAATATCACGGTTGTACTGGTTGCAAAATCTTCATATAAGTTTTCTCTCTCTTCAAAACAACTGAAATAAGTGTATCTCTTTGTCTTTGGCAAGATTTTCAAGCATCATCGTGTAAGTCTCTCTCTCTCTCTCTCTCTCTCTCTCTCTTGGATAAACAGCAGCTAAAGTAAGCCAATCTGTGACTTTTCCATTTGCACAAATTGCACATCATCTTCTTGATTCTTATCTTCAACATGTGGACATCACGTGGAGGAGAGTAGATTTCACAAGGGATATATTGGGACTTTGCTTTCACGTGGGTATTATTTATACTTTTATTATGTCAAAAGAAAATTCTATTATCCGTTATAATGGAAAAAATTACTCCGCCTGAGAGTTTTAATTAAAATATTCGTAAAAGGAAAAGAATTTTGGAATCATTTAGATGGTTCATTTATAGTTTCCACCAAAATAAAGGAACGTCATCAATGGGAAAGTAAGGATGCTCGGATTGTATCATGGTTACATGGATCAATAGAACCACATACGGTAAATAATCTTTGATACTTCACAATTGCTGAGAAATCTCTGGTGCATCCATAACCAAGAAAATAATGCTTGAAAATTTTAATTGGATTTAAAAATTGCTAATTTCAAAGAAGGCGATTTTTCCATCAAACAATTCTATACTAGATTCTTTAAATTCTGAAGTGAATATACTAGAATTGTTCATTCTAAAACTTCTAAGGAGGCTATTGTGGCATTGCAAGAAATTCAAACAAAAAGCCTAAGAAATTAGTTTATGATGAAACTTAAGCCTGAATTTGAGCATACTCAAGCTAATCTTCTTAACTACAATCCTGTTCTATCTCTTGATGTCTGTTTGAGAGAATTTCTTCGAGAAGAACAATGTCTAGCACTCAAAATAACATGACATAAGAAACAACACCTTTTGAGCTGGTTAATTTGGCATATGCTACTTAGAGACAAGGACAGCTCAAATCTCAGATCCATTGCTATAGCTATAAGGAGTATGAACACATTGTAAAAGATTGCAGTAAGAAATTTTATAATTATTACAAAAAGGATGAACACATTATCAAAAATTGTGGCATTTGACCTTAAAATAGGTAGGCATAGGCCTTTCACACCATTGTCAATTCTACTTTACCTAGTGTGCCGACTCCTCCCGTTCAAATATCTACTATTCTTTTCTAATCTCCTGAGATGTACAACAAATGACAACCTCTACTTTCTTTGGTCTAAAACTACAAGGTAGATGAAAATCACCTACTTATTGGTTACTTAATTCAGAGGTATCAAATTATATGATAGGTACTGCAAATGTTTTACACAATATTTGTCAGTACAAGGGTGAGCAATATATTCAAGTAGCCAATGACACTTCTCTTCCTATCATTGCAGTTAAAAATTTGGGATCCACCTTCGATAATATTTTTGTACCTCTAGAATTATCTACGGGTTTGATTTCTATTAGACAATTGGTTAATAATAAATGTGAAATTTACTTTGATCGTAATGGTTGTCGTATGGAGGATTAAGTATCGAGGAATGTAATCGCAAAAGGGCCTAAAGTGGGGTATTTATTTCCTCTCTAATTTCTTCTTCCTACATTAGTTTCTTTTGTTTGTACTAATATCACAAATAATAGTAGCGTACGACATAAAAGATTGGGACACCCCAACTCTAACATTTTCCATTATCTTATAAGAGATGGTTATTTGGATAATAAGATTCATTTATTTTTAAGTCGAGCGAATGTATTTTTCTTGTAAACTTGGTAAAAGTAAGGCTTTAACTTTTCCTTTGTATGGTAGTCGTGTGTCCACCAGTTTTAATATTGTTCATACCGATGTATTGGGTATGAGTCTAGTTCCTTTTTATACTAACTACAAGTACCTTGTGACGTTTATTGATGATAATAGCCTCTTCAAATGTATATATTTTCTTCACTCTAAAAATGAAGTATTTCCTATCTTTCAAACCTTTACTGCTTATATCAAAACACAAGTTTTGACACATTAAAATCTTACGTTTAGACTCGGAGGCAAAATATATGTCCAAATCCTTTCAGAATTATGTATCAACGACTTGAACCTAGACTTGTGTACCAACGATGTTCTCCATCTCCTCTTCTCTACCTAGAACCTTAAGTCTGATTCTACAGCACTTCAACCTTGATGGTCCACTCGGATTGCTCATCCTCTTGATAGGTATGGTTTCTCTTATATAACTCACTAGGAAATCTTGGGTACTACTCTTGTCACTTCATCTTACCCTCAGACCTCTTCTCAAAAATTTGGCAATAAGTTATGCAAGATGAGCTTCATACTCTTCAAGACAATCATACTTGGAATATTGTGCAATGTCCTTCTGAAATCAAACCTATTAGATGTGCATGGATATATATACTTAAGCAATGGCCTAACGGCTTTATCGACAAACATAAAGCTCGTTTAGTAGCACATGGTAATCGACAGGTTTATGATATTGATTATGATTAAACTTTTACACCAGTAGCCAAAATGACTACCATATGTACTATTGTAGCCATTGTTACTTCTAAAGGATGGATATTTTGACAAATGGACGTAAAAAATACATTCTTACATAGATTTAAAAGAAGAAGTTTACATGGCTCTATCTCCCGACATGCTCACTCATTACTCCTTAGAAGGGTGTAAATTAAATAGTTCTTTATATGGTTTAAAGCAAGCACCGCGATCTTGGTTTGAAAATTTTCATGCCTATCTTCTCAAGTTCGACTTACTCATAGTCAATGATTCTTCTCTTTTTCTATGCAAAACCTATACTTACATTGTTATACTTTTCGTTTATATAGATGATATTGTAATAACTGAATCTGACACTCAACTGATTGAGAAATTGCAAAATTACCTACAAACATCGTTTCAAATGAAAGATCTTGGTTTGCTACAATATTTTCTTAATCTTGGGCGACAACATACTCCTACTTGCAATCTTTTGCACCAACACAAGTATACACTGGAGTTTATCACATTGGCCGGTCTTCATGATGGGAACTCTATCTTACTCCAATGGAGGTTAATTTGAAGCTCCATTAGAAGGATAGAGACTTACTATTTGATTCATCTATGTATCAGCAATTGGTAGCCAATTTGAATTATTTCACGATCACCCGATCTATTATCTCTTTTGCAATTCATTAAGTGAGTCAGTTTATACAAGTACCCTGCCACACATATTTTATGGCAGTGAAACAAATCATTCATAATTTCAAGGGTACTTTAGGTCGAGGACTATTATTTCCCACTTAGAATTCCCTCCAATTATAAGGATTCAGTGACACTGATTAGACAGGTTGTACCAATACTCGTCGTTCATTACTAAATAGTGTACGTTTCATGGTAATACTCTTATTTCTTGGAAGGGTAAAAAGTATACTAAGATATCAAAATCCTTCAAAAAGTTAGAATATCGTGCTATGTTATCTACTTGCTTGGAAATTGTTTGGTTACATGGGTCACTAGAGAAAGCTTCTTCCCACTACTCTTCATGTTAAAAATACTAGTACTATTTAGATAGCCACCAATCCCATCTTTTATAAACGCACAAAGTATATTGCAATCGATTGTCATTACATTTGTACAACACTTGATCAAAGTGTGATCATTATAGCTCATATCACTACTCATCTTCAAACAGTAGAAGATTTTACCAAAACTCTCTTGCATCAATGACATCTTTTTATGTTGAACAAATTCATACTTCTTGATCGGCCAATATTAATTTGAGGGGGATGTTAATTAGATATTGATTAGCTTATATATTGTATATATATTTATCTTAATTAGAAGATTTTGATTTATTATAATTGAATACAATT
>JAODPA010068381.1:0-35984 GCA_025585075.1 Nepenthes mirabilis | reverse complement strand
GGTCGCGGTGGTCGCAGGCTGAGGCGGGGGCGGTGCAGTGCGGTGCGGGCAATGATGCGAGGAGAGAGGAGCCATGCAGGAGAAGGGGGTGCGGCGAGGAGAGAGAGGGGCTCGTCGGGGAAGGAAGGTGGCTGGATGGGAGGCGAAAGCAGTGGCAACCCGTGGGCAAGATAGCGGCAGCTGTGGGTGAGGCAGCACAGCGGTGGCGCACCTGGCAGAGGCCATGCAGCAGGAGAGAGAAATGCCAGATTCGGGTGTTTCGGGATATCCTCTCTTCAAATCTGCGGAGTATAAAGTCGAAGCAAGTATCCTCTAAACCTATTCTTGATCTGATTTAATTTATGATATGTTTTGACTACTGTTGGAGATTTTACTAACATGCATGTATTTTCATATACATCCAATTTATTAATTATGTACATGCATCTATAATTTACTAGATTTGTGGTAGTTTTACATAGGTATTTATAATTTGGGAGATTTTCGGACATCCGGACAATATATATGTATATTTGTGTATCCGTATGTTGTGGAACCATAAACCAGGCCGTGCGTCGGTTCACATGCATGCTGTCGGGGGCGGCGTCACTATGGGACCATGGCGATCTGATACCCGATGGGTCATTATATATGATCCGAGGCATGAAATATTGGTACCACTCCCGACGGGGAGGCTTAGTCCCGACGAGGACATATATGATGTGGCTCCCTTCCGCCTGTAGGAAGGTTGAGGTATTTTGTAACTGACCTGCCCCACTATATATTTAAATGAAATCTATTATAAGGAATTGACGAAAAACTAATATATTCGGACGTCCTAATATATAATTAAAACTTAAGGTTGCATCCAACGCCGCGAATGGTAAAATATAGTGAGCAAATTCCTAATTTATAGGAGACAGAGTACATGGATGACCTTGAACTACTGGCCTAAGCCGTAGCCGAGCCTTGAACTGTTGGCTTAAATCGCAGCCAATATAGCTGTGGTTACCGGACGATGGTAACCCTTCATCAAGTTGGCATTATTTATCTTTAGTTCTCCGATTTCATACATACTTTGTATTTCTGCATGTATTTGGGTGGACTGTAATTCAAAATACGTGGTTTGGCCTACGGATGGGCGATAGGAATGTCTTGTACGTATTGATATATTAAACTTCGGAACATGTTTTACATTTATCTATTTTGGTTCCGGTATTTCCTTTGATTTCAACATATGATATATGAGAGTCGGATCCGGACTATGGTAGGTGTCCCACACGGATGTGGTGACGGCTGCAATTATGTAAGGTGACATCGGATTATATGAAATGATATCGTCTATGAAATTTGACCGGATCGTTATTTATTACGATATTGAGTGGACTGTGATTCGAAATACGTGGTTTGGCCAACCGATGGGCAATAGAAATGTCTTGTACGTATTGATATATTAAGCTTCAGAACATGTTTTACATTTATCTATTTTGGTTCCGGTATTTCCTTTGATTTCAGCATATGATATATGAAATTTGGATCCAGACTATGGTAGGTGTCCCACACGGATGTGGTGACGGCTGCGATTATGTAAGGTGACCTCGGATTATATGAAATGATATCGTCTATGAAATTTAACTGGATCGTTATTTATTACAATTATGTCCTGAAGGAACTGTTTGATACGGAAGATAATTTAGTACGAGACATCTCCTCGATTTTCAGGGATTTCACGGACCTTGTGTTTTGTTTTTACACGGTTTTGATTTGTTATTCATTCCCTCTGATTTATATGCACTGTTTACCTATATATGATACTTACTGAGATTTAGGCTCACGTTTTCATATTTTATCCCTTCAAATTAGTGGCATAAATACGCTTGTAGGAGCTCGGACGTGATGTGGCACGGATATCTCTTTCGGTGAGAGGAGATGTTATGTTGGGAACGTTTTTTATCTCGAGAATGTGTTATGGTTATTATTTATGGCCGGATGATGGCATTGATCCTTATATGAGAAATATTGGAGTTGTATATTTGGATACCTCCTTTACGATATTTGGATAGCAGGTCATGTACTTTTTGTCCGGATTCATATCCGATGAGGTCTTATGCAGGTCTTATTATATTAGGTCCTGTATATGTATGGATTGTCACGCTAGGGTTGGGTTTTTATGGTTGATGGAAATAATACTAATCTGATTTTATTTTTGACCTGCATATATTATGTTTCTGGGTCGTGACAAAAAAAATCTTTGGGAATATGCTTTATAGTGATTTCAAAAATCGATGCATATACAAACATGCCCATCTTTCTTGGGCACAAGAACAATACATATTCCTTTTAGCCAAATAGATTTGGCTTGGTATAGACAAGCAAGGTCTTACATGCAGGATGATTGTAAGTATATGCGGTGTAGATTTAGTGTGGCACCAATATTGCAAGGATGTTTCCATTTAATGGCAAAAATGTTTCTAGCTTGATCGGTCACCCTTATGCAACAACTAGGCACTGCTCGTTGATGAACTTTTTCAGTGAAAATAGAAAAGAAAATCAAAATGAAGAACAAAAAGCATAATCAAAGGAAAATTACAAGAGACTATTGGAGAAAATAACTAAATAAGTGATTGAAAAAAGATAAAGGGAATAACAATAAACAATAAGTAGTTTAATATCATGATGGACATTCTCAATATTAGTCGTGAATGTAGCCATAGTGGACATGTTTGATGCAAAAAAAAACATGAAATAGAACAAAATAAAGGGGGGGAGGAATATTTGCCATATCAGATATATTGGCCAATACTCAAAATATCAGCCTATATATCTTGATGTATTATTAATACAGCAACATATTGTGTTTTTGTTGTGGTATCAGAAAATATTAGTATTTGACCCCCCCTGATACATAACGGCATGTATTTCATAAATACCATATCATCCTAGGCGCAACAAACTATAAATCCATACAGCAAACTGTTAGAGACATTTGTCTTATTGGCATATTCCGTGACCATATGTATCATTGTATTGATATCGGTTTGTGGGTTGTCGGGTTAAAGTCCGTTCGGTCTGCCCTCCAGTCGCTTGAGCCCGTCCAAAGACGGCCCGCTCGCCATGAGCTCGATTTCCGCTCGAGCTCGAAAACCAGAAGGGTGGCCGCTCGCCTCTCGCTCGCTAGTCGCTTGAGCCGCAAAACCAGTAGGTCGGCCGCTCGCTGCTCGCCCCTTGTCCGCTCGAGCGCCAGCCCAACGGGCAGAATTTTCAAACGCGTTTTTGGCTCCACTATAAATTCATACCTTATTTTCTTGAAACTCTAAGCACGCCACAGCCTCTCTGAAAATCTGATGCAGCCATTAAGGCTTGAGAAGAAAGCTTTACATGCTTCAATTGTTTTAGCTTCTCTTGAGAAAACCAAAAGACATTACTTTGAGCTTCATGATCTAAAAAGTTTTCTCACCATTTTTCTTTCTCTTTTTTCATTCAAACCTTCATCCTTCTACCATTGTTGGAGACTTTGGTTCGTGAAGAAGGAGACTCGTTCGTGATTGGAAATTCAAGTGGTTCGAGGGAAGATTGACGTGAAGACCGGAAGGAGTCCGGTTCCGTTGCCGCGGGCAAATCCAATGAGTTCCTTGGTAGGGATCACGTGACGGGAGTAAGTCGGCTAGGTTAGCGCGTCGTTACCACCCGGTCTGTAAGTTGATTTTCATAGTGCATTGCTTCCCTGGCCGTTGAAGCCCGGAGTGTTTTTCTCGATACCGTGGGTATCGAGTTTTCACTTCGTCACCAAAAATCGGATCTTTTTACTATTGTTTATGCTTGGCTATATCTTGTTTGCTTGTTCATATCTCTAACATCTAGAATTAAATATCCTTTACGTGTATCGGATATTTATTTATTTTTGCTTCCGCTATAATTTTCGGGGTCGAAACTTGATTATTCACGTTAACACCAAAACGTGCTTTTTCAATACAAAATAAGCACAACCAATCGAATCATTGCCGCCGTGTCAATGAAAGCAAACCAAAAAGCACTGCAGAGTAGCACTTTGCAACAGGATCATATTGTTGTTTGGAAGCATTATTTTTTATTGTTACCAATCACTGGTTTTTTTCCTTTTTTTTCCTTTTCATTGAAAGTTAATTTTTATTGAGGATGGGAAATAGGAAGGAAAGGGCCAATTGGCAAACAAAAAAAAAATGAAAATTAGCATAAGCAATCATGAAAGCGCTAGTCTTTAAATTCATCACATTTGGAGTAGGTTGTAAATCTGCTCAACCTGATCCCAGGTTTTCCCTTTATTATCCCCTCCCTCACTTGATGTTAGCATCTCCATTAAACTAATGGATTTTATTCCATTATGGAAAAAAATGATGTACTTAATGGATTTTATTCCATTATGGAAAAAATGATATACAGAAGACGTTTGTAACTTCTAGCAACTCATCTTTATGGGGTAGACTTAATCCTTTAAAGGTCTCTACCATCGATGAAAATATCAATATCGACTATGGTTGTATAAGTAGGGAATATTTTGAATACAAATCGTTTTTGTAAGTTCGGGGGGGGGGGGGGGGGGATATTGAGTGATCTACCAGAAAATATAACATGTATCAACATATATAAAGTGTATGGGCCAATACATTAAAAAATATCGAATGTATCTACCAAAATTTGAATATCAGTCCGATATATTATCGATACAGTAACATATCTACTTTGTCAAGTTTTGTAATTATTGATATCAGGGATCTAATACCAATATATATCGGTCGATATGTTGCCTTTTGACTGATACTTCATTTCACGACTCTATTACATAAGCTTGCCTAATACACTTGAAAGCACAATTGTAGGGGAAAAAATGTTGTGCACCTTTCTAAAGAATAAACAAAACAGTCAAGTATGATAAAAACTACTCCAGAATCTTTCACAAGTACAGGACCACCAAAATCTAAATATTTCAGAGCAACACTCAAGCAAGAAATCAATCCAGGGAGTATGGCATACCTGTACATCAACCCCACGGCATGAAAAGATAAATGAACTGCCTGATGTAAGTAGATCTAACACTGTTCTGACTGATCTTAGCATGGGCAAAATGGAATCTTCCCCAGCATTCTCGAGGCTGCAAATATTTATGCTATTTCATGAGAAGAAAATCACTGGCAGTATCACAGTCATTGTCGAGGCAAAAGATGGAGATTTCAATTCATTAAGCAGAAACTTTGAATCCAGAACATCAACATGGATATACATCCAATGATGACTTCGATATATGGAATGAAATATTGGCTGATATATAAAGTATCGGCTCATATATATTCGTATTGACCCCCGATACAGTGACAAAATCAAAATATGTCACTGTGTTCTGATGCCAGCCGATATATACCCCCAAGTTCTAATTTGCACATCCAATATGTACGATACTGATAAGGATCCCCTAATTCAACTAATACAGATAATGTTATTTTCATCCATGCTATTCCACCTCAAGCTAAGCCAAGCAAGAAAGTAAAGAGTTAACTGCATTTCTTTTACCTTTCCACAAGGTCATCATAAATACATCTGATGGCATCATCTGAGAAAAAAGAATTATTGCACTCCAGATGGACTCCATTTTCAAGAGCATGGTGAGGAATTGACAACAGAGATTCTAGACAGAGCCACTAAATCAACCACAGGAACAAAGTTAAAATCTACAGTTGTCCATCAACCAACTAATGCTGCAATGATGCACATTGTGACTATGCAACAAGCCAAAACATCAGATAATTTAAGCAATGCTCAAAATTGAAAAACTAATTAAATGACAATAAAATAAAACATCAATAAATGAGATGAACACTTAATTTACAGCTAGACAAAGAGAGAAAATATGATGCCTTTTTCATACCAACAGAACATATAAAAGAAATAAAATAAGGGTGAAACAAGCAAAAAAGGGAACAAAGGAAACCAGCAAACTTTAAGAGAGCTACTTACCTTCCAGTTCAACAACATCGCTGCTCTGGTTCGTGTTAATAGTCCAATTGCAAGGAGATTATTAATATGCTTTAGAAAAGTAAGAACCAGGGAATCAAGCAGAGGCTTGTCTTCTGCGATTGGCAATAATGAAGAATTAATTCGCCGAATGAGAATTATAGTTTCTACAGAGAACACAGGCACTGACGCCTTAAGAACAGAACTCAATGCCTCATATGCACCTAAATGAATCTCAGAACTAGTCTGCACAATGCATTAAAACTAGTCAGTTCAAAACATTTGTAACATACTGCAAGGAAACATCTTCACAGCGACATGTTTTATCACTTAGTTAAAGCATACCTCTGAATCACACATAGGGTTTGAAACAACCTTGTGAAAGAATTCCCATAAAAAAGTATAAGTGGAATTTAAATCATAGTCTTTTCTTGAAAGTGAACACCAATATGAGATAGATGAGACAGTCTTTATGGACGTAATCTGTTCATACATCAACAAAAAAGGGTTAGAATAGGCTTTTTTTTCAAACAACAAAGTAAATACTAGCAGCATGCAATTTATCAGATGAACTTATGGAAGAAACATCATATCCTAATTTGAGAGGTTCAAAGACTAACAGATGAGAAACTGCAAGGCAATACATCTACATTTTGAAATTAAGAACAGGAAAACTTGAAGGTGAATATACAACAATTTTTTTTGTGTGCATCTGCTAGCATGATCTCCACAAGAACTCTACCGACACAGCAAGTATCAAGGATTTCCAAACAGGATAAATTGCATCAAAATTCAAATATATCTTATTATTGGGTACTGAAAGAGAGGAAGTTAAAGAAGTATTGAAGATGATCAAGATACGGAAGGAAATTGTGAGAAATACTATCCCAGTGGAGGCTCTGAAATATATTGGGAAAAGAAATTTTCTTTGTTAACTAGATTAATTAACAAAATCCCAGGAACAAAGAAGATGTTGGAATCAGGGAAGACAACGCACATTGGTACCCATGTACAAGAATAAAGGGGATACACGGAGTTATGTCAGCTACAAGGTTATGAGAAAGGTGATTGAAAGGAGGCAGAGGTGAGATATCAGCACATTATAGAACCAATTTGGATTCATGCCAAACAGGCCAACCATTGACATAACTATTTGCCCATGTGCTTGGTCGAGCAAATTAAGAAAGACAAGATGACCTCCATATAATGTTTATAGGTTTATAGAAAGCATATCATATTGTCCTAAGAGAGCTATGATTGAGGAAAAAAGTAGATTCATTGCATACATCCAAGATATAGATAATTATGCATACTGCAGTAGTGTCATGTATAATGAAATAAACATCAGAGACGGGTTTTTCCAATTATTATTGATTTACACCATAAGAAAGCTTTAAGCACATATCTATTTGCCTTGGCTATGGATGAATCAACCAAGCACATTCAAGATGATGTACCTCACTGTGAAACATAAGGACAGTAACGCTAAGTTGGAGAAAAAGGGAAAAAATTTTGGAAGCTAGAGGTTTTGGAATCTATAGAACAAACACGGAATGAACATATCGAATATAAGTTCAGTAACAACAGACAATAGATAGTAGGAAAATAAGAACTAAAGCCTAACAAAGAGGGATTATTGCAAATATCTTGGATCAATAGTTTAGAAATATCACAATCAATGAGGATATTATTCATTGGATTACAGCAGGATGCATGAAGTGAAAAAGTGGTTTTGAGATCCCGTGCGATTGGAGAATATTGCTCAAACTTAAATGAAAATACTACACTGTGGCTATTTGGTCAACCAAGTTACATAAATCATAGTGTTGGAAGGTCAAATAGCAACACATCCAAGTGAAGAAGTTGAGATGGTTGTCCTACCCTACAAGAACAAAGAGGATCCAAAATGATGTTGTCCTGGAGAAATTCCAGGTGGCACCCACAAAAGGAAAAAAAAAAAAAAGAGAGAGACATGTCTGAGATGGTTTAGTCTTGTACAGCAAGATCGCCTAGTAGACCGTTAGGAGATATGGGAAAGGCTCATCATAGAAGAGGTAGAAGAGAAACACGTAAGAGTTTGAAGGATACCATCCTGTGTGATCTAGCAATTTTAGACTTAGTAATGGCCACTGACTACAATTACTGAATGGAGATGAAAATCCAGGTTGATGCCCAACTTATTCGTAAAAGGCTTAGTCAGGTTTGGTTTATACATTGTGTGGGGTCTAAATGAAACAAAATACAAATATAAGGCCTTTAGTGACCACAGTTTTTTGGGAGGCTTTAAGCCTTATGCTATTACTCATTATGCTAGTATCTGTCCTCACTTTATATTGAATTATCCATCCAGCGGTAAAAATCTCATACCCATCAGGCTATTATCAAAAGGTACATTTCAAAGCCCCTATATCCCTAGTGACCTGCTTCTTCAGTAGCATACTTTCTACTTTCGATAATATTTAGTCTTTAAATCAAAATAATCCAGCCAAGGTCTGATTTTGCGAACACTATTTTGTTTACATATAGCAGCTAACCTGTGAAATAAAATTTCCTGACTAAAGCCGCATATTGAACACATAACCATAGCAAGTTCTACATCTTTTACAACCCCAAAAAAGGAAGCTATTTATCGCTACAAATTTTATCATCAAATACTTCTAAACAAGGGGGCAAATTTTCTTTCTTTTAAAGGCCCAAGGAGAACAGAAATGGCATGTGAAGCTAGAATTTACAGGAGGAAAAAATGACACGTAGAAAAATAGAAAGCAAATGAAGCCAGTACACCAAAATAATGAAGCAAGGAGCAATACAGCTTGCAGAACAGCTGTGACCATAGGAGAAGAGAGCCGACGTTGACTAGGTCCTCCTAATTTCCCTGTTAGGAAACCAGGCAATCTTGTTTCTCCCAACACCTTACTAGACCAGAATATGGAACAAGACAAGGCAGTAAAAGAAATCAGCTCCTCCTGCATAACAGACAAAATATGTTACAAATTTTCACTACTATTGTGAAGCCCTAGACATATTTCAGGAGCAAGCAAAGAATTTAATCAGCTATGGCAATTACCAATATGACATGGAAAGCATCAGAAAACATTTCAACAAGAGAAGCTTGGGCATCAGTTTTCCTCTGCAGTATTTGAAGTTCATGAACCAAGCTCAAGGCAAGCATGAGAAACTTGGCAGATACCACTTGTTTGTTCTGTTGACAGATGTTTGCACCCTCGCTTATGATAAACTGCCAAGCCAAGTTAACAGAGCTTTAAAAAAAATAGAGGCTGGGAAAAGAAATGCCAACAGGATAAAATAATGCTTTCCCAACTTATATGTCACTGGTACGCCAAGGGTCACCCTCTATAAAGTGAAAATAGCGCATGAGAGTCCCACACCATAGGATCAAATGAGGGTCAAATGTAAGCAGTCTTATTCCTGCATTGTGTTAGAATATCTAAGCCTAGCAATGTAAATTTTTATATAATTTATCTTGCATCCTTGATTTTTTTATAGTTAAGTAAATTTAATTTGAATTTAAGTATTGTAAAAAAAATTAGATACTCCATGATAAATGTTTGAAACTTTCAATGTATATTAATACCAAAGGCCAAAAGACCCAAAACTCTCTATAAAAGGGAATAAATTCTAGTAATCTTTTCTTATATCCGATTGTTACATGTTACTATTAATTGCTTGCATGTATTTTTACACTTTTAATTACCAACTTACTTGCATTTGACATAGTCAATACTTGTATAATTTTTCCGATAACGTTTTGGGATTGACCTTAACATTTAAGTATACTCGGGGATCAACTTGACTGACGTTTGACTCCCAACAGGAACGGATGCGCTGTGGGTTTTGTGGTTATAAAATTTAGACCATACGAGCTAGTACTAGAGCGTTACGAGAGGAGTGGTAAGATGATGCGGATATTGAAAATATTCCAAATTAAAATATTTCAAATTAGAAGAAATTTGATTTTATTTAATTGTGAAAGATTTTATTTTATTTGAAAGATTTTATTTTTATTTTAGGAAATTATATTATATTTAGTTAGGCAATAATATTTGTTTCCAAATTATCTTAGAATTAGAATTTCTCTATACAAGGACCCCAAACTCTATTATTTGAGGCATGATTAATGAGTTGAATAAAATATTGCGTAATTGTGATTTCATTCTCTCTCTCTTGATCTCTCAACTTCTCTTCTCTCTAATTCATTCTCTCTCTCCTGATCTCGACTTATCTTCTCTCTAGTCCTCCTTCTATTTCTTCCCTTCCTCTTAGTTTCTTCTCCTTCCCCTCCCCTACTTTTCCCTTCCCTGCATCATAAGAAAAGCCTTGATTTTGGGAAAAGCTCATACAATAAGATAGTGATGGCCCAAACAACACTACAGTCAACTACTCATATAACTCTTTCAATTCAGTTGATTACTCGATGGTTTTTGCGGTTCATCCGACTGTAGTAACTCATTTTGAAGTTCTTGAGAGAATGGTGATTGAGCTAGAGGCTCGAGATAAATCATTTGGTAGGATAGAAAGATAGGTGGATAGCCTTATTGTCTAATTGAGATCCCTTAAAGAGGTAGTCAAGGACCTAATTGAAGATTTCCGCGACTCAATAAGAATGTTGTAAGAAAAAAATGTTGAGCTCACTGGTAAGGTGAGCCTTCTCGTGCGTGCTACTGCGACTAACGGTAGTGCTTTCAATAGTGGCAGAATCAAGCCTCTAAAACTTCACACGCATGGTAGCGCGCGATATTCGAAGGATCTTGACAATTTCATACTCGATTTGGATAGTTTTTCAAGGCTGCAAATATGGATCCGGATGAGGCCAAGGATTCCATGGCGACAATGCACTTGACCAAAGATGTCAAATTATGGAGGTGCACCAAATATAAAGAAATTGCCCGAGGGAGATTGAACATCAACTCATAGGAACACTTCAAAAGAGAGCTGATGATACAATTCTACACTGAAAATATTAAATTCACAGCACAAAGTTAAAACAAATTAAAACACATGGGGGCAATCAGGGACTACGTTAAAGCTTTCTCGGCATGTATGTTGGACATCAAAAACATGTCTGATAAAAATTATCTCTTTCATTTCATAGATAATTTGTAGTAGTGGGCTCAAATGAAGTAATTTAGACAATGAGTGCAAGATTTTACTTCTATCCAAAATGCAACTAAAAGACTTGTTGACTATGCCATCAAGAGAGACAATCGTAATCAAAGAAACAGTGATAATCCATCAATGAAGTTTGCACAGAGTGCATCTAGCATCAATAAATTAGAAATCAAAGCCAATAGTGGGAAGTAACTTTGAAAAAAAATTCGTCACTAATGAACAACCGGAGCTTTAAAAGGAGCATTAATACGTCGATGAGTAAGAAGGTATCCTTTAGTGAGTGCTTCCTGTGTGTCAAGCTGCATAAGGTGTCACTTACTACTTTGTGACTAAGACTGAGGCAAATAGATCGGGTATAATGTTGGAACAAGATGGCAGTAGTATGAAGGCCACGAACTCAAAGGCAAATCTAACTATTAGTGTTTCCAAGTTTGAGTCGATGTGACTTGAAGAGTGAAACAGGAAGTTGAACTTCACAGCAGCACCTATGGTGACCTGATTCTAGGGATGGACTTCCTAAAGGTGACTAAGGTAGTGCTCGTACTCCACTTAAACTGAGTGCTCCTCATAAGTGAGGGTTTGTATTTGATGAGCACCTTCAAAAGGCCAAACGAATTCAAGAAGAACGGTAAGAACAAGGTGTTATCTGCACTCCAACTAAAAAAGAGTATGAAGAAAGGAGGGCCTACCTTCCTTGTGATGTTATCAATGAATGAAAACGTTAAGGTTGGGTCTTTGCCACCTAAAGTCAGCTTACTCCTAAAAGGAATTTAATGAGTCGATACCAATAGAATTGCCCAAGGTTCTTCCACCCCAAAAAGCGGTGGATTATCAAATCGAACGAACACTAGGGGTTAAGCCACCTACTCGAGGAGCATACAACATAGTACCTCTAGAGCTAGCGGAGTTTCGAAGACAACAGGATCAATTAATCAACCTAGGGTTAATCCGCCCTTCAAAATCACCTTTTGGAGCCCCTAATCTATTTCAGAAGAAGCAAAATGGGAATTTACATTTTTACATTAACTAGAAGGCTCTAAATAAAGCGAATAAAGAACCATTATCCAATTTCGTTGATCACTGATTTGTTTGATTGATTAAACAATGTAAAATACTTCACGATGCTTGACCTGAGGTCAAACTATCACCAAGTCAGGATCATAGAGGGAGAGGATCCAAAAACCGCATGTGTTACAAGATATGGGGCTTTCAAGTGGCTCGTAATATCCTTCAGAATGACTAATATCCCGGCAGCTTTTGCATGTTGATAAACCAAGTATTCCATAAATACTTGAATAAATTTTGTGGTGGTCTACTTGGAGAATATTGTGATATATAATTCAAGCCTAGAAGATCACCAAAAATATCTAAGATTAGTGTTCCAAAAATTGAAGGAAAATCATCTCAATATGAACTGTGAGAAGTGCTCCTTTGCTCAAGAGGAGATCAGCTTCCTGGTGCACTTTATGAGGTGAGGTTAGATCAGGATGGATTTTTAAAAAGTGCAAGCTATCTCAGATCAACAAGTCTCGATAAGTGTGAACGAGCTACGGTCATTCCTTGACCTCAATAACTACTATTCACAATTCAAAGAAGGGTATTTGAAATAACAAACATCCTTGACAAATTTATTTAAAAAAGATAGGAAGTGGCATTAGTCGAAAGAATGTCAACAAGTCTTCGAAGAGCTGATGTGTGCAGTAATGAATAAGCCTATGCTAGCCCTCCTACATGTTACCAAGCACTTTGAGATGCAAACTAACACGTTGGTCATCTATTGGCTTACAAGAGTAGGAAGCTATATAAGACCAAACAACGTTATGCAGCCTTGGAGAAAGAATTGCTAGCAATTGTGCACTGTCTGAAGACCTGGAGATATTATTTACTTGGCTCAAGTTCATGGTAAAAACCGAAAACACTGATGGTAATCATATCCTCACACAACTGAAATTAACTTCAACGTAGACTCAATGACAATAGTTTTTAGCGAAATTCAACTTGAAACAAGAACATAAAGCCAAGCGCAGCAACCAGGCCGCATATGCCCTTAATATAAGACTGTATCTCACCACCCTGTCTTGAGAAACCCACCTATCGGCCAGTGGTATTACCATGACCACCAAAGAACAAGCAAAGTTAAACCTTGAGAAAGACCCAAATGTCATGACTCTAATTCAATTTATTCAGAAAGGAAAGATTCAAAGATTCTGAGTTACCGACTGATTGATTTTCATGAAGGGGCACCAGGTTTTCATACTTAAGGCTAGAGGGCTAAGAAGGATGCCCATTAGAAAGTGTCATGTAATTCTATGGGATGGTCATTCAGGGTGACAGTATACTCTAAGACTACTACAAAGGGGCTATTACTGGCCTAAGAAAAAGGACGACGTGATGAGCTATGTGAAGACATGTCTCATTTATCAACAGGATGAGACTAAATTTCAAAAGCTTACAGGATTGCTCGAACTTCTCACTGTACCTAGTAGACCTTGAAGAAGTGTTTCCCCCGACTTTATCACAAGGTTAGCCAAGGTTGGTGAGTACTCCTACATCTTGATGATCTTGAACCACTTTTTAAAGTACTCCACTTTTGTTTTGACATGAAGTGATTGTTCGAGGGAGGAGATAGCGTCCCTTTTCTTTAAATACAACATTAAATATTGGAGAGTATCCCAAAACATTGTGAGTGACAAAGATAATCGCTCATCGGATCCTTCTAGTCAGTACACTTCAGATTACTCGATTCAGAATTGAATATCTCATTGAACTATCATCCTCAAATTGATGGTCAAACGGAGGAATTCAAGGGCCTACTCAAGGAGTACCTACGATATTTCATGAGTGCCGGTCACAAGGATTGAATAAAAATCCTCAATGTTGTTCTATTTTGTTTTAATACTCCAAAGTGTTCTTCTTTAAATAAGAGTCCATTTGAGAATGTAATAAATTAGCAGTGGCTTCTTCCGCACACTGTGGCAAAGCCATATAAAGTTAAGTATCCTCGTGCTTACAACTTTGCTCGGAAGTAGAAGCAAAACACAGAGATTTCCAAAACCTACCTGGATAAAGCATCCCATCGAATGAAGAAGTTGGTAGATCAGAAGAGATTGCATTTGCAATTTAATGTGGGAGATCTTGTATTGGTAAAACTTCTACAATAGCAGATGCTGTTCCTCAGAGGAAGAGAAAAGACAAGCGCCTGCTATGAAAATATGAAGGCTCTATTCAGATCATTGCTTATGTGAGGAAAGTCTCGTACAAGACAAATTCTCCAAAATGGAAAAATGTCCACCTAATCTTTCATGTGAGCTGTTTGAAGCCATATTATCCCAAGATGAAAGATCCTTCGAATAATCTGTTACAGTGTACAAATATTAGACTAAAGCCACCACTAGTGTAGAAGTTGAAAAAATCACTTCAGAATGGAAGGTCACCATATCAATTAGAAAGAAGAAGAGGGAAGTTGATGTAGGGAGGAGGGAAAAAGTAAAGAGAAGAGCAATAGATGGGTAGAGACAAGAACAAAGATTAGAGGGATAGAGACAAGAAAGATGTCAAACTAAGGGGGAAGTCACGAATAACCAATTACATTCGATTTCTCAAAATATTCATTCATTCATCAATAATCCAAAAATTAGAGTATAGGGTTTTTATAAAAAGAAATACTAGGCCTAAGATAATTCGATAATAAATTAGTTATTACTAAAAATAAGAAATCACAATAAAATAAAATCAAACTAGAAGAAATCACAATAAAATCAAATTAGAATCTTGTCCAATAAGTAAAACAAATAAAAACCAATAAAATCATAATATCTTCTAAAATCTCTTGGAATATATGATGTGATATCCGCATCAATTCTTCCCAAGTGGTTGGGACTCGACCCCGTCAAGTAAACCTCGGTAATCAATCCCCCAACCACAAGCTAAACGGCTGGACAACCTTCCGATAACGGTGGTAGACTCGTATAAGGGGGCCAAAAGCTGAAGGAGCAACCGATATCTCCGGAAGGAAGTGGACTTGGGCATGAAAAAGTGCACTCCTGCTGACTCTAATAGAACTCTAAAAGATTGGAGTCCAACTGCTTTAATGCCTCTTGAGAGATCCAAGTATTTTCAGACTCTGGTCGGCCAACCCAACAAACAAGGAAGCGATGAATAGTTCCATCCCTGGTAAACATAATTTGCTCATCTAAAATATCGTCAATTTTATCGTAGTATGCCGGGAGAAGGAAAGTGGCGTAGGGGAGGACGGACGGTCAATAGGTGGTGCACGCGGGGGGGTGGCAAGGGGATCCACAGGTGGGGAAAAGTTGCCTTTATACGTCATTGAATCTTCCACATTAAAAATATGATGAAAACTAAAATAAGATGGAATGTCAAGAATATATACATTTGATCCAATCCGCTGTAAAATTTTAAATGGACCAACATTACGAGCCTACAATTTAGAGATGTGCCCAGGTAGGCGCCGTTCTGGTCTGATACGAACCATAACATAATCTCCTACATTGAATTCAACGTGTCTTTTATGGGAATCAGCGTAAAATTTGTGTGAAACATTAATTGCCTCCAATTGTTTATTAATCTTAATGTGTAAATCGTGAAGGTGTTGTGCAAAAGCTTCGACCAACATGGACACACTAACATGTGGAGATATCAGGATAAAGTCCAATGATTTTCAGGGTTTGTAACCATGGACAACTTCAAATGGACTCATACCGAGGGATCTATTGAAAGAACTATTATATGCAAGTTGAGCAATGGGAAGGATCAAGTCCCAATTCCTAAGATGCTCTTGGACCAAACACCGTAATAAGTTACCTAAACTTCGATTGACGACTTTAGTTTGACCATCTGTTTGAGGATGGTATGCAAAGAAAATTTTCAATTTTGTACCGACCATGTGCCACAGGGTCCTCCAAAAATGGCTGGTAAAACAAATATTTCTATCTGAAACAATAGTCTTAGGAAGACCATACAACTTGACAATCTCAACAAAGTAAAGACGAATAACTCAAGAAGCATCAGCAGTCTTATTACAAGGAATAGAGTAGGCCATTTTAAAAAAATAATCCATAACGACAAAAATAAAATCATGCTTCTTAGGGGTACGTGGGAGCCCTAGCATAAAGTCCATACTTACGTCCTGCCATGGACCATGAGGCACAAGGAAAGGGGTGTAGAGGCTAATGCTTTGCTTTGTGTGTTTGGCTAGTTCGCATGTTCGACAAGTACTGACGATCTTGGCCACATCTTTCTTTAAATTAGGCCAATATAATTGTCGATTAACCTCCTCAATTGTCTTATCACGTCCAAAATGGTCAGATAAACCTCTAGCATGAACTTCCCAAACTATGAAGTCTCGGACAGACGTTTACGGGATGCAAAGTTTATTAACTCAAAATAAGTACCCATCCTGAAGACGAAATCCGCCCATGGTGTCAAAGTGCCCACACTGTAAAGCGAGGAAGATTTTGCTAAAATCAGGGCAGGACTATATTCTTCCTTAAGCCTTTTAAAGCGAACAATTTTAACTTGAACAACAAATAGTAAGACCAAATGATGGCTTAAAGCATCGGCTACTTGGTTCTCAACTCCTTTCTTATGCTTCAGGATAAAAGAATAAACTTGTAAATACTCGATCCACCGACCGTGCCTATAATTTAATTTCTTCTAAGAGTTAAGGAACTAAAGAGTTTCATGATCCGAATAGAGGACAAACTCTTGAGGTAGCAAGTAATAGCGCCAGTAGCGTAAGGCCCGTACGACGGCATACAACTCCTTATCATAAGTAGAGTATCGTCATTTGTCATCATTCAACTTTTCACTAAAGTAGGAGATTGGGTAGTGTTCTTGACTAAGAACTCTTATTCCTAAACTTAACACATCACACTTTACTTCAAACACTTTGGAGAAGTCAAGAAATCGCATGACATGAGTGGTTGTCATCCTTTTTTTGATGAGTTTGAAAGCTTTGGCAACATCGGGAGATCAGGTGAAGTCACCCTTCTTCATGCACTCAGTGAGAGGAGCCATGATAGCGCCAAAGCCCTTGATGAACCGGCAAAAGAATGTGGCCAAGTCATGAAAACTTCGAACTTCATAGATGGATTTGGGTTTCGGCCAATTTATAATTGCCTGGATCTTTGCAGGGTCGGCAAAAACCACATCAGAAGAAACAATAAAGCCCAAGAAAGCCACTTTGTCTGAGAAGAAAGAACATTTATTAAGGTTGGCAAACAAGCTTTCTTTACAAAGAATAAGGCAAACCTGTGTGAGATGTTCTACATGTTGCTCTTTGGTCTTATTATAAATGAGGATATCATCAAAATAAACCACTAGGAACTGTCCCATGAAAGGCTGTAAAGTCTGGGTCATGACTCTTATGAAAGAGCCCAAAAGGCATGACTAACCATTCATAGAGGTCATCCTTTTTCAGGTCATCCTTTTTCTTGAAAGCTGTTTTCCACTCATCCCCTGGACGAATTTTGATTTGGTGGTAACTACTCTTTAAATCTATTTTGGAAAAAATTGTGACACCAGCCATTATATCTAACATATCATCAAGCCTAAGAATGGGAAAACGATATTTCACAGTAATTTTATTGATTACTCTACTATCAACACTCGTCCTCCAAGACCCATCCTTCTTAGGTGTTACGAGAGCGGGTACCATATAAGGACTCATATTTTCTCGAACGAATCCCTTGCAGAAGAGTTTTTCCACCTGTCTCTAGAGTTCATCATGTTCAGCAGGATTCATACTATAATGAGGGAGGTTTGAGAGTGACGCACTTGGAGTGAAATCAATGGCATGTTAAATTTCACGCAAAAGTGATAAGTGATTGGGGAAGTCCTCAAACAAGACATATTGAAACTTTTGGAGAATTTGACGGACCTCATTAGAAATTGGTATGGAAGAGTTCGGAAGGGTTTCGAGGACGATAACGGCGAACACAACTGACTCACTAATAGTGGCCCATTCAAATGCTGTGGGACTAATAATATATAATCCTTTGATCACTACCACAATCCTTTCTTTATTAGGAGTCGTCGGTTTTGGGGGTAGGGGATAGAGGTGAATCTTCTTTCCCTTGTAAACAAAGAGCAGGAATTAGAACAATCTTGGATTGTCACATCCAAGTCGTATAGCCAAGGGCGCCCGAGAATGACATGACCCACGTCCATTGGGATAACGTTACACCAAATGTGATCTTTGTATTCTAAAAATTGAATGGGTACAAGGTAATGTTTTTTAACGGATATAAAAGATGTGTCAATCCAAGAGACGCCATATGGACTAAGGTGTGGGACCGTCATTAACCCCAAACGAGAAATAGTATTAGCAGGGATCGCATTGATACAACTGCCGCTATCCACGATAACCTTATAAGCCTTCTTATTCACTTTGATGTAAATGTGAAAGATAGCGTGACGACGCCAATGATCAGCCTCTTTGGATTGTGTCAAGATATATCGCACAACGCCCAGAAATGGTGCATCAATGAAGGAAGAACAAGAATCTAAACTGGAGGGAGTAGGCCGAATGCAGCTCACAAATGTATCAATGTCATCATCATTCAAGTCATCAAACTCCTCTAACTTGGGTTCATAGACTTGTTCTTTAAAGGGTTCATCATTTATTTCATTTTGTCCATTAATTAATAAAGTTTTATTCAGACATTTGAAAAAAATATGCCCAAAACCTTTACAATTGAAGCATTGTAATTGAAATTTTCTTTTCGGAGCCTCAACATCCTTTCCTCGGGCTTCCCTTATAGGGACAACGGTGGAAGGAGGGGATCCTAAGACAAACTTAGAATTGGTAGTAGGAGTGTGCACTATGGGTTGACGGTGGGTTGTCCGGGTGACTAATTCAAAATCTCGGACTAGATTATATGCATTGTCCAAAGTCGTAACTCCACGAAGGACAAGTTCTCTCCTAAAATCCTTGTGTAGTCCTTGCTGGAACCTACTCAACGTTATGGCCTCGTCATCAATAATGTGACATCTCATTTAAAAATCATCAAATTGAGTCATGTACTCTGACGGATCGATTACCCTATCGAAAGGCATTCCACTGATTGAGTAAATTGCTACAGTAGAAGCGAGGTAAATACTTCTCTTGAAGGCGTCGTTTCATTTCAATCCAACTCCGAACAGGGGCGGCCTGACGTCTAAGAAGGAGGTCCTCAATACTTTCCCAATATAATTGAGCATTTCCGGTCAACATAAGGCTAGCGAATTGAACTCTCTTGTCTTCTGACACGCTATATCATTCAAAGAAGCGATCCATATCCCGTACCCATTAAGAGAAAACTCGAGGGTCCAAGCAGCTACTAAAAGTAGGGGCATCCAGTTTAATATTTTTAAAAAGGTGATCATCCAGGTCCCACTCTTAATCAGAGCATCGGGGCCCGTGATTGCATATACGAGGGGCTTGACTACCTTGCCTGCATCGGTGAGCCTTATTATTGGATGCATCAGAGTTGTCATCATCTGATGAATGCGGCCCTATTTTCAAAGTGGCAATTCGATTTGCGAGATCCAAATTGGTTTGATGAGTCGTAGCCAGGTCAGTTTGAATGGCCATTAGGTGGTCTTGCAATTGTTGTTGGTGGAAAGCTAATTGCGTTAATTGTTAACTTAGAATTTCAAATTGGTTAGAGTTCATGAATAGGTTGGGGGTATTGTAGGAAAGAATTCGACCACTTTGCAAGTGCATACAGCACCAATACAATTAACGGAGTTGAGATCAATAAACAATTGAGACAATCTAAGCCAATCAATTTTTTTTTTTTGTAAGATTTTGTATGGTTCGAATCATGCAAACTAGTATTGCTAATCTATTAAAATTATAAAGCAATGACCAATTGCAATCAATGTGTGTCAAACGTAAGGTGGTGAGAGGACGTGAAAGAATTTTTTTTGGCAATAAAATGGCACACGTAGATAAAATTAAATACTATTAAAGATAAACAAAATATGTTACCCAGAAAGAAAATAGAACAAACACACCTGGAGATGATCTAATCCACTTGTTAAGACTACCTTGGAGATGATATGATCTGCTTATTTGAGATTGTCTTGTGATGAGAATCTACTACTGTTTGAATTTTATCGACTGCATTTTTATTTACTTTTGTAACAAATTAGCTGTTACTAAAAATAAAAAATCACAATAAAATAAAATCAAACTAGAAGAAATCACAATAAAATCAAACTAAAATCTTGTCCAATAAATAAAACAAATAAAAACCAATAAAATTATAATATCTTCTAAAATCTCTTGAAATATTTGATGTGATATCCGCATCAGAAGTGCTTACAAAATGGAAGGGTAGACTAACAAAAGAAACATGTTGGGAATTCACAGAAGATGTGAGACTAAATAGATGAGAGGTCAAAATTATCCTGAAGATTAAGTCAACGAGAACATCAACAGCTTAATAGGGGGAAGATGTTAGAATCCAAACCGAACTATATAATTGTTATATAATTTTTTTCACATCCTTGAATTTTTCTAATAATATAGGTGGATTTAATTTGAACTTTAATATTATAAAAATATTTGATACCCTATTATAAAAATTGGAGACTTTCAATGCATATTAGTTTCAAAGGTCAAAAAATCTAAAATCCTCTAAATGAGGAAATGAATTCTAATAATCTTCTTCTATATCTAATTGTTGCCTATTATGGCTGATTGCTTGTTTGTATTCGACATACTCGATACTGATGTAATTTTCACAGTTACATCCCAAGATTGACCTCGATATTTAAGTGTGCTTAAGGGTCAACTTGGCTAGCGTTCAGCTCCCAATAAGAACGGATGTACTGTACAGTTTGATGGTTATAAAATTCAAACAGCAACACATTGCAAAGAGGCCATTTCCGTGATAATAATTTCTTAAAAAAAGAATAATAAGATAACACAAAAAATTATGTAGTATAGTCATAAAAAATAGTTAACAATCATCAATCAACATATTAAGCCCAAAATTCAAAGCATGTTTCAAGGGACTTATGACTACAATACCAATGTCATAAATTATGGTAGCCCAAAGCACATGGTCGACAGGACAATGCCCCTCCTCCAAAACACAAAAAAAAAGGTACGAAATTATCATTAAAACATCTTAACCCCCTCAATTTCATTGAATTTGACGCAAGGATAGGACCTTTAACACTTAGGTATAACATCTAGCAGCACTCAAGAGAAACAATAGAACTGCGGAGGGGAAGGAAAAAAGGAGGAAGGAAGAACATAAGCCTTAAAATTACCATAAACACAGGTTCTAAATGTTGTTCTTCCTTGGTAAGAAGAAAAAGTAGTCTAGCCCATCTTTCAGATTCAGATCTCCAAGAAACCAAGTCTTCATCATCATAATCCAAAGAATTGACAAAAGAATTGCTATAGGTAAATTTGTTACAGAAGTCACAGAGACTCCGCAGAAGTTGCATTGTGTTATTACAGCAGTTCACAGCACACTCCTTTTTACATAACCCCACTAGCCATTCCTCTATTTCAATTCTTAAAGGACCTACAAAAACAGAGAGACAGCAAACAGAGAAAAGGGGATATCAGAAACAACCTGAGTGATATACATAGATTCTTACATACATAGAATCCCATTATTTTCCTATTTTCTTGCCACAGGAGAAGGTGATAATACAACTTGATGGGAAAGCAAACACAGTAAAGCATACGATTCATTTATATCACCTAGAAAAATAGTCCTGCCAATTGTAATATAATTTAGCAACAAATTACCATACACGAGTAAAGTTCATACTCCAACAATACTTCCACAACTTCCCTGCTATTCCATCTTTTTAAACATAAAAGCATCAATACTCAACAAGGAGAGATAAAGCTAATCTCTAAATGACAAAAATGGAGGAATCAACTGAACATAACAGAGATAAGGAAATGGAGAAGAAGAGTCACAGAGAAAAGGTAGAAATATACATGGATGTTCGTTTGATAAAAGAATCAAGGTTATCAGGATAATCAAGAAAGTAATAGCAGAAAATCCTTTGATAACAAGGATTCCTATTCACAATAAGCATCATTTCGAATTTGAGTACCTTACAGACTGACTCATGGTTAAGCTATTATATATTATGGGAGATTTTTCAATAATTTTTGGTGCTACTCTCTTGTTCGTGATTTAGCACCATTCATGCTGAAAACCTACCAATATTTTGTGGGCTTCTTCACCACTGCTTCAATTCATCAGCCAGAAAATAACTATACTTTTTGCAACTTGTTTTTCATTATTCTTAATTCAAATAGCCAAAGTGGTAGCAAAAAAATCTATTTGAAATGTTCCCCAACCCAATGCCCATCAGCCACACCCGACAGTGCAGTTAACAAAACCACCAAATCCAGTACCCATAAATCAACAGCAAAATTTAGATTATGTTCAGGTGAATGGAAGCATAAGCAAATTTTTTGGCAGATATCACAAGGAATTATTATTGAGATGCCGGGCTTCTATAAGAGCTAATAGTGAAAATCTGTACATGATACGGGTTCGAGTCTCACCCCTTTCCCCTTCGATAGTTATTAGCCTTGTAATTTGCAAAATAAAAAAACAGCAGCATGTGTAGTGCTAAATACCACCTCCCACAGGCAAGATTGTCATAAGAAATAAATTTTAGACAAAAAGCTTCAGTGGTATAAGTGCAAGGCTTAGGATTTACATTCAACAATTTGGGTACAAGTAATCAGATGATGAGTTCGACTGTTCACCCGTAATGCAGATCCACTGTGAATCAGAGATACAAATCCAGATAAAAGAAAGACTACCCAATAAAAAAGGAACAAAAAAAGGAAAATTAAAAAGGTTAAACTGCAACTATTGCTAGACCACAAGTAATTCACATACCACCAACATCAGTAAATTCGTGAGGCAAGGCTGATACAAAGTGCATAAGTATCTCAAGGGGCAGTTCACGTGCACAGACCACTGAAGCAGCTGCCTCCAAGGCTTTCTCACAAACTGGTAGCCATAGAAAAGGTTTCAGGTAAGACATAGTCCACATGTCAGTATATTCGAGATAATTTTATACAATATCAATTCAGTTGTTGACCAGATTGAGATTCAAGACCTCTGAGACGATAATTAGGATTGAAGTGTTGTTTGCCACTTTGAACAAGAAATCTTAACCCATCAATGAAATCTGTCTTTTCGTTGCATAGACAAGTTTCAGGAGATCTTGTTGCCAGTACATCAGTTAAGTCATCTCTACAACATTTTGTTTGACTGTCATGGCTATTATCTATCTCAACTGTGCAGATTGGTGGAGAAACGCTCGCAGAAGATATGCATTCCACAAGGCTCATTAGACCAGCTCGTCCAAGAGACAGCTGTCTAGCAATTGATGCCAAATTGCACAAAAATGAAATGCATTTCCTGCAAACATCTAACATTAGTTATAAGAAACTCACAAGGCACACACTGCTTGGTCCATACAGCATGCGACTTTAATGTCATGCACTCACATACATAAAAAACTGACAGTTTGCAATATGAGGAAGAAGATAATGGTTTAAATAAACTGTCAGATAAGGTCATAGACAGAGATGATAGCTATCAAATGACTAAGTAACAGTTCCATGATTATCAGAACTAATATATCAACACCGTTGAAGACAACCCAAACTTAGAATATCGATATATATATCTTGTCCAGGCAAAACTTATTCTGACCAAACTAATAAGTAGCCTACCTGACTCCACAAGATGTACTTAGCTTCTAATCAGGGACAAATATGTAAGTGCTAAGACAATACTTTTTTCAGTCAGATTGATCACAAGCATATCAAATTTATAGATAGACTACACAATGGATCTTTGAACTTCATATTTCACAAACAACATTTCTTAGTTATTTATTAAAAAATAGACCTTGCAAGTTTCTTTTCTTTCTAATTAATTCTATTTTATATCAATAATTGGACTGGGTGCTATATATCTCAAGTTCCAATCATGATAAACAAAAGCCATGCCACCTTACCAATAAAAGCGGCCAATTATTTTCTGCTATTCCGACAAATCAAGGGCAGTGCATTCAGAAATTGAGCCACCACCATACATGCTTCAAGGGAAATGCCCTAGACCAAAATTAGCCACAGGAATGGTTTTCTCATTCTCAAGCTACATACTCTCAGGCCTCCAGCCAGCTCATCCTTGCCATGTGTTTTATCTAAAATTGCATGAATCTTCCATGATCTGTGCACATATAAGGCCATCTTAAAGAGGATTCCTACAATTTGTCCCATGATATTGACTCCTCTAACTTACCTCGTTGTGCCATCAGTTCACATTATATCTCCATCACTTGCTTTTTAACTTTTCTTCGAATCCACTGTCATGCTACCCCAAGACCACAAAAGCCTTCATGAGCCAATGATGTATCTTAAGGTCCTCCCATTACATGAGTCCCCTAATATAAGCAGGGACACTAGTACACAATAGATAACAACTGGACTGAGCTTACGAAAAGTGAAAGCAGATACTAGATTATCCAGCAACTTTACAAATCCAAAGATTTTATCCAATGTTATATTACAATTTGACAAAGTAGACTTAAAATTAAACAATAATCCAGTAAATGTATGAGTGTCAAGTTAGGTCTCCTATAGTGCTACCTCTAATTATTCATTAGTATTTATTGAGGAAAGAAGCAGAACAATAGAATAAGAGTCTACTACAGACAGTAGAGAGAAAAAAATGGGAGAATAAACAAACATGTGAAGCTCTTCTTTCAATTAATTTCTACAGGTAAGATGGAGATGGGGAGTTGATGGGTTTAAACCCAGGTCATTAGCCTAGACAATTGGGTAGCCAACCACTAGGCCACCTCTCATTACACAGGAAATAGTAAAAAGGGCAGCCTGTTGCACGAAGCTCCCACTAGACAACGGTCATTGGAAGGGTCAAATAACTTTTGAATCTATTCTACACAGTACCAATCATTATGCAAGAGACCGTTTTCACAATTTGGATCCGTGATGATAAAGTCAAGAGACCGTTTTCACAATTTGGATCCGTGATGATAAGGTCACATGGAAACAACTCTATTGTTTACATAGGGAAAGGTTGGTTATTCAAATCTCTCTATGCTTCCAGCTTTATAGTATAGATCTAGGAATACTCTTAACTAGTACAGAGATCTCCTTTCCGCTGGTAATTTGTGGCATATTAACAAAAGACCAACATAATCCACACATGCAGCCATGTGGCCATGTCCCTGAGCCACTTTGATGGATTTGACATAAAGTTTTGCTGGATGTTGTTATACCCACTTACTCCAAAAGCACATTAACCAAGAACAAAACAGAAGTATCCATAAAATCCATCAGCAGATGATGATAACTTGAAATTAATTATATAGCCAAAATGAAACTCCCTCGCAAGGCCTATGTGGAACTCAGCACACTTAGAGACAACCCAATATCAAGAGCTTCAGAATTGTCTCTATGAGGCAAAGGGTTACTTTTAAAAGCTATAAGATAATATTTTGGATGGTGGTGCTAATTTAACAAAGATTGATATCTTTTCAGACATGGGGATGACAAAGGTCCATACTCCAGAGGAATAAAATTTGAGATCATTATTGATGTTTCATCTTTTATCTTGTGGAGAATATATTATATAACTGTCATTCATCAGCTAAATATATAAATAGGCAGAAAATCCTATTAATTACTTGTCTCCAATTATGTACGCTCTCTGTCCTTTTATTCTCTTTCTAGCCCCCTCACTCTCTCAATACTTCATATCCTTTAGCACTTACATTTAATTAGATCCTCGGGAACCAATTATTGATCAGTTAAGGCAAGCAAATAGTTAAAAAACAAAAAAAATAATATCTCTGTTCTTTGATGCTACAAAGTAGATCACAGGTGTCATCCATGCACAAGAATACAATTTCTCTTGTGAAACAACAAGATCAAGCAAACGAACTGGAGCAATGACCTTACAATACATACTACCTAAATATCCTCTGTACAAAGAAGGGCAATAGTTCGCCTATGCAATCTATCAATAAAGTTCAACATTTGATCCTAAGATCAGTATCCATCAGCATAGAACTATAAGTTTCTAATAGTTTCTAAGGACGATAATTTGTCTTGCTACAAGGATCTTTCACTGTCTTCAAAATTCTGTTGTCAAGTCCATATCAAACTTATTGGTTTCAGTTATCAAACTGAAGCTAATGTGCCGTTTATCAAACTTCTTGGTTTCAATTATCTATGAGACACCTTTGTCTAAGACACTAGAACATAGAAAACAAAGGCTCAAATCCTACTGCGCAAAGTCAGCTACAAGATTACTCTTATGCAATTCCCTCACTTAAAGCCATTATCCATTTGAAGCATAGTTAAATCCGTTCTCATTACCCCACATAAAAATTTTTTAGGTTATCCATTCCCTTACACTTCTCATATCCTCAATCAACTCACTTTCCTCATGAATGCATTATCAACCTTCATTTCAGATGTCCAAACCATTGGAAACAAACTTCCCTCACATATTCATTATGTATGTATTAATCATTCTCATTGTATCCTTTACAGTTTCATTCTCATCCACCTAGCATCCTTATTTTTAACTACACTTTTAAGTATCCAACAAAAAATCACTAAAATTGGGTCCATTTTATTCCAATTTGTCTTGAAATGTTTTGTTCTTACAGGTACTCTCGATAAGTCTTTGATTCCACTCCAGTATCATTTATCAAACCAATATCATCTGCAAACCAAACGCACATGGAATCACACTTGACAATATTTTTAGTAAGCTCATCATAACAACAAAAACAACAAAGACAACAAAGCCTTCACTAAATAAAGTAGGTCAGGAAAATAGGTGAGGAACAAGTATTGACCTTCATAGAGGAAAGGAGGTCAAAGGGTAAGAAATGGTGAAACAAAGACAAAGCTGAATAACAAAGAACAAGAGATAACACATCAATCTGCATAGGAAGTCTGCTGGGGGGATCCAAACCAAATTGGATGCACATTCCAGGGTTTCTATAGAGCTATCAATCAGAGTCAACACCTGTAATTTCCTTTCCAGAAAATAAAAAGATAATGCAGAAAAATAACACCACTTATCAACACCAAATCAACAAAACCAAATGCCCCAATATTCAGGAGTTAGATACACGGATCTTTGCCCACCATTTTATGAATTCAAGGCAATATCCTCTTGTAGTTGTGAGTGTTGTTCTTAATACCTACTCAGTTTTCTTAGGTAAAGCCCTCCTCCTGGTATTCCCCTCAAGCCCAATCTTATTACCAATCTATGTTTCAAGGGCAAAAACATCTTAAACCACAGCAAATAACATCCATGCATCTTCTGACACAAATTTGCCTTCTTCCAACACTATCAAACAGAATTATAGTGGAGGGGGGTGAAGTAACACTGTGCAAGACTAGTAAGAGGTCAAAAGAAGGAAAAAAATAACAGAGAAGAACAAAACATCAATCTAAATCCACTGAATGCAGCAACAATACCCCAATGACATCCATAGTTGAATCAAATATTGAGAAGGAGGAGAACAATTAGTAGCATGAATGCATACCTTCTACTTAGCAAACTGCAATACTGGTGCAAAAACCTTCTGGCACCTTTAATTACCTTTGAACAGTAAACTCCTTTCAGCCCTACAAGAATTGACAAGTGAGAAACACTTGCAAGAATATGAAGAATCAGCAGCACTCACACATATGTTATTATCGAATGACAAAAACAGGAAATTTCTAGCCACATTTAACATCAGCTACAGTATGTGAACAAACCAACAAAATCCTTCACAAAGCTGAAATTAATTTACATACAACCACTTAGAGATTTAGTGACTCTCCTATTTCCAACCATTTGCAAAATTTTAAATGTGAATATGATATCCAAAGTCTGAAAAGTTTACAATGCCCCCACCAAACTAACCTTCCAGCCAAAGTAGCCAATAAGATCCTACGGAATATTCCAACATAAGCATTTAGTAGTCAGCATCAGCGTTTAATATGTAGTTCAAGTTCAACTGATGATGAAGGTATTGGTCTAAGTGTAACATTGTAAACTTCCTGAATTTTCAGGAGACATGATGAACTTTGGAAAGTTGAAACAGAAAACATCCTAGATGATTTCTATTAAATGAAAAAAGAAAAGGAAAGAAATTCTGCTTGAAAAAGAAATCAGTGGCATGAACACCATATTTACAGGAAGGTTCACAACCAACACATGAACACTGAAGGAACTTTTTTTTCCTTTTATTTCCTCTAGGCAAGTGATAGAAGTTACTTTTTAAGTCATCTCAAAAGATTAACTATCAACAAATTCCTAGAATTTTAGTTGGGATGGGGATTGTAATTCTTTCCACTTCTCAATATTTGAGAAGCTTGACTAGAAGGAATCGACAGAGAAATTTTACGTTATATATGGTAAGTCTTCTAATATCGAAATTTGACCTGAAGCTTCCTATAGAGTTCATGGAACATTAAATAATAAGAGAACAGATTTCATCCAGTAGCTTTAAGGCCACACTCAGTAAAAATTTAAACAAACCACCCCAAAAAAACTTTATTTCTGGTAAATGCATCGAGGGGGATCAGAGTGGTCTGAATCTCCCAGCAGTAAACAGATTTTAGGACCATCAAATAGCCCCTAACTCACACATAACCAAGCAAATAACAACTTCAATCTCCCTGTTTCCTAACACCATAACTTCCTTAACAAAATGAGGGAAACAGCTAAAAGATATAAATAGTTTAGATAGACAAACCAAATTCCTTGTGGTGCACCGGATCATTCAACCCTTCTATGAATGGACCGAGCAAAAAATTTTCAGAAAAGAATTTTGCACAGTTTCCCTGATTCTTCCATTCAATGTCCAGAAACGATTGCATTATGAGGCATCTAACTGCAATGGCAAGATATCGGTTAATAAGAAAGGCAACTTCCATAAATTAACGAGGTTAAGGTAAAGAACAATGCTACTGCGTGGATTTCCTCAAAATCAACTTGAACTGCAGCATGGATCAATTAGGTAGTTCTGTAAAAAGAAACTCAACTCCAATTTATGTAAGTACAAGTTATTCACCCTACCTTGAGGATTATCATGAGACAAGCCCCGTTCCCACAAAACAGCCAACCAATCAAAAGTACCAACTAGAATCTCCATCCATGCGTCATCGGCTGCTATAGGATTCATAGAACTATCATTTTGGAAAGAAGACTGAAGCAGCAACAGCATCTGCAACCAGGTAAGATATATAATAAACCAAGTGGTACTCGAAATTTTGTAGACTCTGAATAGCATCAAGGTGGTGAACTCTCAGAAACCATTTGCTTCCACAACCAAGATAAAGAAAGGCAACTTTCAAAATGTCATGAAGGAGAAGTCTCAGCTTAAGACTTCCAATTTTGTATAACAAACAGAAAATAAAAAGCAAATTAGCTAGGCGAGCCCACTATCAAGGAAAACAAATTTTGTATATAGAGGGTCCCATGCAGCCTGACTACCGAGGTATGATCAACAACCTTTGGCAATTACAAAATAGCGAGACCCTTCAAGCAAATAAATCCTAACCTAAAGACCATCATTTGTAGCTTCAATTCAGACCAGCAGCCACGTTCACCTCAACAATGTTGAAGAAAGGTCTGTAGCCTTCCTATTTCTTCTCTCACTCATATGCTCACTGCAAACTTTGTAGCCATTTTCATAAAAGGAACACCTTTGTAAACTGATGGAATTTTCCAGTTCCCCATTACATAAATAGATTTGAGTTTTCTGACCAGTTTCCAATGATTTCAAGTTATAGAGTAACTATAGACTAATTTTAGAATTTTCTGCATTTCAATTTTGAGGCATCACGGGAAGCTGCATTCTTATTTCACAATTGCAAAGTCATGCCATATCAGCAATATGACAATGCCAACAATGTTTGTTGGGCCCCCATGGTGTGGAAGCCTCATGCACTGGGATTCCCTGGTATAGGCTTAGAACTCAATTCAACATTACTCCGTTGCAGGGACCAGTTTCAAAGTCCCCTATTCTATAGAAGTACTAAACATCAGTAAACACAATTTATTTTTTTCAGCAGCTCCTGGTGGTTTGCTGCAGTTTTTGTGGCTCCAGCCAATAACAATAGAAAGTGACATGCAAATAAACCTGGTGATTCCATGCAGCTTCAACTAAGTGAGTACCATACTCTTCAAGCATTTCATACAAAAGTAAAAATGCATCCCACTTCTGCCATTTATTCAAGCAAGAATCAACTGCTGTCCATGATACCCCAACGCCTAATGACTTGGCTTCTTTCTCAGCCCACAAATCCCTTTTTGCTCTACCATGAGGAGCTAAACTTTTCTGGTGAGGTTTCTTTTCTGGAACATTGGAGTTCAGCTGCCTCCCCTCATTTATGAGCAGCATTTTCTTCAGTATGTATAATGCTTGCTTCCTCACCAGACCTTCTTTGTCTACCTGAACAGATCCGTCAAGTCGTAAAAGTTTCAGATACTTTATCAATCAATAAGATATGAAAAAAAATAAGACAAATGCAGCAAGTTTGCATGCATATAGAGTCCATACACACAAAAAGAAAGTCATGTATTCAGGGTGACTTGAACAACAATCTATTAAAGAGGAAAATAGATTGTGATGCTATACCAAGCCTTTTCTTATTTCCTCCCATAATTCTCTTTCAGCTCTTATATCAAATTCTTCTGCTCGGTCATCCATATTAGCATCTTCAGGCAGATCACCACAGGAGAAATAGGACAAATACAGAGAGATTATACCATAAGCATCTCTTCTTTCCATAGGTCCCAAAGCAAACAGCGTTTTGCAGCACTTCCATATTTGCCTAAGGAAACCATTCCTGAAAAACCATAAGAAATCCTTACTACAAGGAAACATAATATGGAAACACAGCGTCATACCAGATCATAAGATGCAGTTTACAAATGTCTAATGGGGTACCTAGAAATACCATGTCTTTCTCCACACACAGAGACTTTAGAGTAGTTGTTAGAAGCAAATGACTTGAAAATAGCTGGGAGGAGAAGACTAACAGCACAGGATCGATGTTCCAAACCGTGTGAAAGCATTCGGATAGCCATATCACACAGATCCAAGAGCAAATTCTGAGAAACTTTATCTCCATTGCACCCATTTGCTAAGGAGCTTCCCAAAGTGCTTCCCAATGCATGGTTACTTTGCAGAGCAGCATCCAGTAAATAGTTCAGTATATAGCATGATATGATCAAAGGAAGACACCCAGATATAGGTAATACATTTTGTCTGCTGATGGCCAATTCATGCAATTGGTTTCCTAAACCCTGTATGACTGGGTGCCTACTCCCTTCAATGATGAATATATCTTCATTTTGATGCATGTCCATGGAAACACCTACTGATCTTAAGAGAAAAGGTGCCAAGGTTGCTTCAATGATTCCCCAGGAATTGGTTTCAATCACGACTTCACAGAAATAATCCATGATCTAATCAGACCACCTCAAGGGAAACAGCAAAATTCATGCAATGAACAACGGTATTTGATAGATAAAGCAAACACCTCACCAAAGAAAACCATGGCCAGCACTCAGAATTTGGCCTGCACTCAGAATTTTACCTCATTAAGCATTCCTCTCTCATTCAATTGCAGCATCTTCACCAATGGCACAAAAGATTTCCATATAAACGACTGCAAAGCAACATAATCAACTCCTGCAGAAACAAGAGGGTACAACAGTAGCTTTAATTCAGAAAATCTTTTCCTAGCTTCCAAGAGAAACAACAATATATTACTTTTAATTCTAAAAGTTAATGGCTAAGAACCTTGTCCTTACACACTTTCAAAAGCTTATATGTATAATAAGACGATAAAAAAGTTTGCTCGGTGGACAAGACTCCCATAAATTATCTGCAGCCTTACAAATAAGTTGTTTTTCTGGTTTTAACCCACAATTGTGATATTACAATGGAGCATCATTGCCATTGCATCAGGGCTCACCAGATACCATGATGAAACAATAATGATATCCATTACACTACAACTGCCGTTCTTAGTACATCAGCAGAAGTGGTGGTGATAATGATTATGAAGGCAATGACACATTATCAAACACAAATCTAAATATAACAGGGTGGAAAAATAATCCTTGTATTGACATCAGAATTCTGAAGTGTTATAACTTCTTAAGATGTAAAAATGGACACTTATGTAGAAGGATAAACGCCAAGGGTAACGTTATTTATAAAGAAAGGGCTGACCCTCTTAGCCCCTCAATCAGCAGTTAAATCTCCAATCAAACCTCTCAAGTATCAAGCTTTGTAATTACATCACCTATAAAATAGGAGTGGTTCACAACATCAATTATGTAACTAACATGTTATAATTATTACGAAGGCAAAGCTAATTTTGCTGAAAGAGGTTAAATTTCCAACTATAATTCTGCTTATGTTACAATGACATTGTGTGAATCTAGTAATTCCTCATCAGTCATGATTGTAAACAACTAGTACACTTGAGGGTCACCATTGGATATTTTAAAACTTGGGGTATTTGTTGAAGATGAATGCTCCTCAAGTGACTAAATAAAGGGTTGTCTCAAGGAATACTAGGACAATCCTAGGTTTAGCTATTGCTAATCCTGGATAAGCTACAAAAAAACCTTGAATAGGTCATTGCTTGCTACAGCCACTTTGTCTGGAATGGATATAATGCCATCTACCTGAGGTCTCTTTTAAGGTTCTGTTTGATGTCTGTCAGCCATTGATGGTTATAGAAGATTAGGGGGGAAAGACTGAGCAATGAGGAATGGAACGATAAAATGCATAAAGATTGTACAAGGAGAAAACATAGAATGAAGAATAGAAAAAGGAAAGAAAATCAGTTTGATAGAGAAGGAATTTTATGCAACTTTCTTTATTACAATGCTAAAAAAATTTATGCAACTTCTTCAAATTCTAAATAACTCTAAGAGTTTTACTTTATAGCCCTTGAAAGGAGAAAAGGAGGAGTAGGTACATAAATGCAATATTGTTATTCAATGGGAAGCTCAGATCAGCTGCCAAAGCTTTCCAGTCTCCCACCTTACAGCTAAAATCTGTTTCATGGCTTCAAACTCTAATACATCAAACAAGCAACTCGTACTCTAATATCACAAAAGTTTATATGTCTTCCTTGAAGGTTAAAGGATGACTCTACAAAATCAGTAAAATGGAATCGGAAAAAGGGCCCCTATAGACACTTACGATGATCACTTTGAATAATTATCAAGAAAAGAATGGCATGTGCTAGTATTTTATCCATGCCCATGTTCCTCATGGAAAAATTCATAATGTGTACTCACTATTCCGTGTTTATCATGCAATTTGCACGAATGTCCAAACGTTGCTGATTGATTCATTCCACTGGATTTTATATTCACCATAAATTTCCCTAGTTGGTAATATTACGCCCTCCCCAAATTTCTATATTGGAGCATCTCTAGCAAATTTGCACCCAGTTTTGATCCAAGTAAATGAAAGAAAATGGATGGGTTCTTTCCTTTTTTTTTTAGGAATAAGTTGGAATAATTTGAAAGGAATATAAAAAATCTCCTTCATTCTAGTCCCTCCATTTACTTACAAGTAAATGGCCAATAAATAATCCCCATTCCAAACGAACAAGCAACTCACTTACAAGATATAATACAGATTTTGTAGGCAATTTAAGACATTGTTGAATAGATCTTTTTCCGAAGTTATCCCTTAAATTCTCTTTATTAAGTGCTTTAAAGGTCCCGGACCAGAAACTGAAATATGGCTTCCGGCTGCAACAAGAAGGAATTCGACACAAATTTGAAGCATTGCTATCATAAATTCATCACTAACCAGACTTCCTCAGCAGGTGACAGAGCGCGCAAAAGCGAGCCACGAGGCTTTTACACTGTTCCGAACCCAATCCTTCGTTGTCCTCAGCAATTCCATGTAAAATAACAACATAATACTCTATCACAATTTGATCATACTCGACTAATAACAAAATAAGTACCTTAGTTGTGTAGCAAAATCAATGGCTCGGTATTACCTTTGTGAAGGTAATGAAATCGCCCAGCAGCGAATCAAACAGAATGGAAGGGGAAACGTTTGCAGAAGCTAAAATGCAATCTAACATTGCCGGAATGGCTGCAGGAGGGACATTTCCGAAACTGTCTGACAGTGAAGTTAGTAGCGCGTCCATGGAATCGGTTTCTGACGAGGACATTGGAGGCAGATAGAGAGTTAGAAAAGCGAGACCGCAGGAGGGCATTTGAAGTTTCCGCCGGCGCTGTTAAAACGCCCGATTTGAACATAAACGTTGGTTAACCCCCGGATCGTAGACCAGGTAATTAAAAAAAATTTTGCATGCCTAGACCACTCTTTGGCATGCCAAATGATGCATCACTGAATCGAGATTATTATTAAGGCCAAAAATTTACTTAAATTTTTTTATCAGGTTGAACTGAAGCGAGTCTAAGATAGTAACTCTAAACTTGGATCCTATACACCATAATTAAAAATAAAAGGTCAGAGAATAATGGTAATTGCTTCTACCGTATATCCGTTGACGTTCAAATTAGAAATCTTTTTCAAAAAATAGAAAGATACTAGGAGGTTGTGAGGAAATGTATAGGTGTATATAATGATAGATTAAGCGTTTGGATGCACCAGCTAAGGAGCAGCTTAGAATTACACCCGCTGAGAGTGGCTTAGAGATGCACCCGTTAAGGGGCGACTTCGAGATGTATCCGATTGAGGGGGGTTTGGGGGTGTGCTCGCTGAGGGGCGACTTAGGGGTGTGCTTGAGTTGCAGCAGTTTTTGAGGAGGGCGCACCTGGATGGCAGCTTGAATGAGGATGGGCGTTCAACGTGGAACGTCTTTGGATAAGAAAAGATTATTTGCCTTTTTGGTTGTACGCTATAGGCTCCATTCTAAGACTTCTTTTTGTGACTAGGTGGTTTGTGTCACAGATGGCCCATCGGCACTGGAAGGAGGGTTGACCTCCTGCTAGATGGAAGGCTATTCGACCCTAGGTTGGACTAGACAAATGGTCGGCCTAGAGCGGTGGCCGGCCTGGGGGCCAATTGGAGTGGCGGCCGGCCAATGGCTGCCTTAGAGAAGTGGGTCCAGATGCTTCTTCAGAAGCTTGGACGTAGCTTGGGCGTTGCTTACGTTATTGTGGTGGAGATTACTCTAGTTAGACTTGGAAAGAGCTGGCCCGCTGGACTCTCAAAGCTCTCTCCCTTCTCTCCTGTTTCTCTTTTCTTCTTCTCTGTTGGAGGTAATTTTTTAGGTAATGTGAGGCCTTATTTGATTGTACCCTCTTTGGGCTATTCCACTATCTGAATTCTCCGTCCCCCCTCTCCCACAAAGGGGAAGGCGATATTATAGGGTGAGAGTTGCTCAGGCACCAAGACTGAGCTGTACAGCAATCGCAAATGTTGAATAAGGCAATTACGGTTGTCGGCGAACATCCTTTCCTTCTTTGGCCACAGTTATGGTTGCTGCCATTTTGGAGGAGGTGCGTTATACTGCGGCGGATATTCCACAAGGGTTCCATTAAGCTGGTTATGGCAAGCTGTTGTGGCCACGTATGGTAGTTTCCTTCTTGAGAGCGATAGCGTAATCAAGGACAATATTCACCTAGCTGGCGAATATTCCGTGAATATTCCCTAGGCTGGTAGGGCAGTTGTTGCTGGAGTGCATGGGCCATCTACTGGGCATGCCTATTGGCTGCAGGATCACGAGCTGGACTTTGGCAAAATTTCTGATGGGTCGCAATCAGCAGTGATCCAAACTCTGGGCAGGCTCATGGTACTGGACCCATCACCAACTAATC
>JAODPA010068380.1:0-32815 GCA_025585075.1 Nepenthes mirabilis | reverse complement strand
AATTAATTTTTAATTTTAACATCATTTGGAGAAAAGGTCAAAACCAGAATAATGAATACTTGCATTTCCACTCCCACTCCCACGTCAGCCAATCCTCTCTCTCTCTCTCTCTCTCCCTCTCTTCCTCCTCTGTCTTCTCTCTGTTTAATAAATCAATGTCCCGCAGAGATTGAATTAAATGGTTAGTCTGGTTCTCGAGATATAGTAGCTTTGAGAGCTGACCGGTTACATCCGTTGGAAGCTTGTCGAAAGTTCTATCTGTTGGCACTATATTGATAATTGGGTCTGTCGGAAAGATCATGAGCGAAGGCGGGGATAGCTCGTCGGACAGTTTAGGACGTACAAATTGTTCGTCGCCGGCGAAGAAGACAGGGGATAAGAAAAAGGAGAAGACGAGAGTGAGCAAGACGTCGGCGATTCTGTGGCACGCGCATCAGAAGGACGCCGCAAAGGTGAGGAAGCTTCTTGAGGAAGATCCGTCATTGGTTAATGCTAGGGATTACGATAATCGAACTCCGCTTCATGTGGCTTCGCTTCATGGTTCGATCGATGTTGCGAACTGCTTGATCGAATTTGGCGCCGACGTCAACGCTCAAGATCGTTGGAAGAATACCGTAATTTTCGCGTCTCTCTTTCTTTCTTTACGTTCTGCGTTTTGCTGGTTTGGATGGAGCTGTGATTGAATGAAGTCGTTAATGCACTTGTAATTTGTTTTCGGGATCTTATCCCTCTAAAAAAAGATTAATTCAACCTTTTCCAATTAGCTCAATAACTGAGTTTTTTTTCTTATAAAAAGACACTAAGTTTTTTTTAAGAAAAAAAAAATTCTGAGTTGTCCAATATTAATGGGATGTCAACTAATGCTAATTGAATTTCGTTATTTATTGATTAGTATTTGAATTTCATTTCGTTGTTAGTGTTCACAAGAAAGTTGATTAGTATCTCTATTTCTAACATAAGCGTTAATTTTTTCAACATTTCTTTCTTTTTCTGCTCCTCATTGTTGGGTCATGGGTTACTCCTATATGGATCCATATCCATTTAACGTGTCGTTCGATAGCTTGAATAAGGATGCACGTATACTGTATTGATTCAGAGGAAAATTGTAGACTAGCGCACGACAAGAGCCTGATGCGAGCATGAACGCCAAAACTAAAAAGTGTGCACTCGAGGCACGCCCGAAGCGATGAAAACAGAAAATGCGCGCTTTAGGTGCGCTTGAGGGGTGCAAGCGCCATTCCCAGTGGCAGCTGCGTCCGAGGCACACCCAATGGGTATTTGAGTGCGGCTCACAATAAAAAAATGTGCTAACGTGTTTTTAGGAAAAATCACTTATAATTTTGAGACCTAAAGGGCGCCAACACAATGAGTAAAAGAGGAAAAAGAGAGAAGAGGAAGATTCGAGTATTCGAGCAAATTTCAAATTGTGTTCTAGTCTCCACCGACCTTAGGACGATATTCTTGAAATTGAAAAGAATGTTTAACTGATTATATTTCTTCTATTTCATCTGGCATTTTCTACTGTTCGTGTTTGCTAATTAAAGGTGTTGTGTCCTTTTATTTGTGGGGTTTATATAACTGAATTTATTGCATAGTAGAGATATTTCGAACATATCATCATGTGATTTTTTTTCTCTAATTCTAAAGAGAATTTTTCACATAAAATCGTGTGTTTTTCATTCTATGTGATTGTTATTATTTGCTTGTTGAGTGCTGTCAAATATTTCCTCGCAGTTCGGGTCCTAACAAGTAGTATTAAAGACACGATTATTAGTGTCAAGTAATGAAACTTATTTGAATTGATGGAGGTCGGGAATAAAATAGTTTGTTTGAATGGCACAAGTTATGATATTTGGAAGAGCAAGATGAAGGATTTGTTATTTGTCAAAACAATACATCTTCTGGTGTTTGCTACTCAAAATCCCGAGTCAAAATCCGATGAGGAATGGGCTTTTGAATATAGGTTTGTGACTATATTTGACAATTTAGGGACGTCAATGTGTATAATTATATTTGGAATGAAATGAATGCAAAGACGTTGTGGGAGAAGTTTGAGAAGCTTTATTCTTCAAAAATCGGCAACAATAAATTATACCACTTGATGAAGTTGATGCAAGTGAGGTACAAGGAGGGTACATCAATAGCTGATCACTCGAATGAATTTTAAGGATGTGTAGATCAATTGAGTAGAATGAGTATCAAATTTTATGATGAGCTGCTAGGCTTATGATTGTTGATCACCTTATCGGACTCTTGGGAGGTGATATAGATCACCATTACCAATACAGCTCTGAATGGTGTGGTGACTCTAGAAATAACAAAGGAGGCAGTGATAAATAAGGAGATGAGACATCGATCACGGGGCTCTTCTTCACACTCTAAAGTGCTAGCCTCTGAGTTATGAGAAAAGAATGAAGGTGTGGCCTTAAGTCTTATGAAAAGAGTCGAAGCAAATCCGGGTTAAGGTACCAAAACCTCGAGTGCCACCACTGTGAAAAAAGGGGGCACATCAAGAAACACTGTTACAAGTGAAAGCATAAAAACACCTCCGGTAATAAGAAGAAAGCGGATAAGGCAAAGGCGACCTTTTGTTGGGATGCAAGGAAGTTGAAGTGATCAATTTAGTGGATCATGAAACCAATTGGGTGGTGGATAGCAGTGCCTCACTCCGTGTCATGTTGCAAAGGAAATTCTTCGCGTCTTACACTTCCGGTCATTTTAGAGTGTTGAAGATGGGTACTAAAGGCACATTCTGGATTGTCGGTTGTGGTGACGTGTGCCTCACCACCAATAATGGCACCAAGTTGCTGTTGAGGGATGTATGACACGTTCCGGATGTTCGACTAAATCTAATTTCAGCGGGAAATCTCGACGATGAAGGATTTTGTAGCACATTCTGTGAAGGGGTATGAGAGTTGACTAGAGGATCTCTAATAGTTATCTGGGGAAAGAAAGTTTTTAATTTGCATGTGTTGCAAGCCTCTATTTCAGCTGGAGATGTGTGTGTTGCTAGAAATGAGAAGTTTTCTGATTTGTGATACCAATGACCGAGTCACATGAGCAAGAAAGGGTTAAACTATTTAGTCAAAAAGGACTTCCTTCGGGGTGTGAAGGAAGTTAAATTGAAGACTTGCACTCATTGTATGGCAGGAAAGCAACGGCGAGCTTCGTTTCATGAAAACTCGTCCATGAGAAAGGTCGATTTTTTTAAGTTGGTCCACACCAACATATGTGGCCCTCTCAAGGTGAAGATACTCTGAGAAGCACTTTACTTCATCATATTTATTGATAATTGTTCAAGAAAGTTGTGGATGTATCCGTTGAAGTCGAAAGATCAAACCCTTAACATCTTCTAATAATTTCATTCCCTAGTGAAGAGACAAACGGAGAAGAAGCTAAAGTGGATCCGAAGTGGCAACGACGATAAGTACATCAGAGCATTTAATGTGTATTGTTGGACCTATGGAATTTGATACCAAAGGACTCCACCGAAGATACCGCAACTGAATGGGGTGGCTGAACAAATGAATAAAACACTAATCGAGAAAGTTCATTGTGTGCCTTCAGAGGCGAAACTCTCTAGTTCATTTTGGGGGGAAACCTTGAATGTCGTGGATCATGTTATTAACCTATCACTGAGCAGCTCACTAAATGGAGAAGTTCTAGAGAATGTGTAGTCTAGAGAGGAGGTGTTCTATGACCACTTGCACGTGTTTAGGTGTAAGTTTTTTGTCCACATTCCTAAGAACGGGAGGTCAAAGCTGGAATCAAAGATAAGGCAGTACATTTTTCTCGGCTACGAGGAAGATGAGTTAGGATATCAATTCTACGATCCGATATTGAAGAAGCTCGTTTGATCAAAGGATTTGATGTTCCTCGAGGATGAGACAATTGAAGATATCAGCAAAAGAGGTGAAGGTTGTTTCCAACAACGACAGCAGTCAGGCTTGCGATATGAATCTTAAGTCCCTAATACTGGTGTTTGTTCATAATGAAGACGATGATCAAGGCAATGTCGAAGGGGAAGAAGACCGTGGGACTCCTACTCTTGATGGAGAAGATGATGTTGTTCCTCGTGATGTTGCTGAACCTGCCGAGACTATTCCACTCCGATGATCCATAAGAAATCGAAGGTTCTTTATTCGTTTATCGGCCGATGAGTATGTATTACTTACCTATGGAAGGGAGCCTGAAAACTTTGACGAAGCTATAGAAGATGAACACAAAGAAGAGTGGATGAAAGTTATGCAAGATGAAATAAAATCGTTGTAGGAAAATCACATATTCGAGCTAACAAAACTGCTGAAGGGCATGCGAGCATTAAAGAATAAGTAGGTCTTTTGCTTAAAGGCCGGTGAGAACAGCTCACAACCAATATATAAGACGAGGCTAGTTTTGAAAGGCTTTAATCAATGAAAGGGTGTTGATTTTGAGGAGATTTTTTCCCTGATTGTGAAGATGTCTTTAATCTTGGTAGTGCTTGGATTGGCCATGGTTCTTGATTTGGAAGTTGAACAATTCGACGGTGTTTCTTCATAGTGACCTTGAGGAGATATACATGGAGCAGTTGGAGGGATTCCATGTTGAGGGGATGGAACGTTTGGTGTGTCATCTGAAAAAAAAGCCTATATGGGTTAAAGCAAGTTTTGAGACAATGGTAAAAGAAGTTCGAGTCTGTTATGGTGGATCGGGGCCACCGGAAGACTACTTCAGACCATTATATCTTTGTTTAAAAGTTTTTTGAATACGATTTTGTTATTCTCCTATTCTATATGGATGATACGCACATTGTTGGGCGAAATACCTCCCGGATCAACGAATTGAAGCAACTGCTCTGGAAATCTTTTGCCATTAAGGATTTAGGGCAGGCGAAACAAATTCTGGATATAAGAATATTTCGTGACTGCAAAATAAGGAAACTGTGGATGTCCTAGGAGAGTTATGTGGAGAAGATGCTTCAACGTTTTAACATGGAGAAGTCGAAGCCGGTGAGCGTTCTGTTGGCCAATCATTTTAAATTGAACACCTGACAATATCCTTTCACGGATGATGAAAAAGCAAGTATGAGATACATACCCTACTATTTAGCCGTGGGCAGTTTAATGTATACTATGGTGTGTACAAGACCATATATTTTTTATGCTGTTAGAACAATTAACCGTTTTCTGTCAAATCCTAGTAAGGAGTATTAGTTCGTAGTAAAATGGATATTGAGGTATCTCCAAGGAACTTTCAGATTGTGCTTGTATTTCGAAAGCGATAAGCCACTTCTGATTAGGTATACTGATACAACGTGGCAGAAGATGTCGATTCTCGAAAGTTTACCTCGGGGTATCTAGTCATGTTTGCAGGAGAAGCTGTTTCTTGTCAATCTAAATTGTAGAAGTGTATTACTCTTTCAACAACTGAAACGGAATTTATTGTTGCAATAGAAGCAATCAATGAGATGTTGTGGATAAAAAAGTTCATTTGTGAACTCGACTTCAAATAAGAAGGATATATGCTGTTTTGTGACAATCAAAGCGTAATTCACATTTGCAAAAATTTGTCATTTCATTCTTGATCAAAGTATATTAATATGAAATATCATTGGGTGCAAAATGTTGTTGACTTAGAGTTATTAGCACTAGACAAAGTCAAGACCAAGGAGAATGAATCAGATATAATAAGTAAAATGTTATAAAAGGGGAAGCTTGAAGTTTGCTGAACTATTGCTCGGATGATAATTGCCCCCATACAGTCGTGAAGAAAAGTTTATTGGGTTATGAGTTACTCTCGTGTGGGCTCATACTCATTTGATATGTCGTTCGGTGGCTCAAATGAGGACACACGTATACTGTGCTGATCTGGAGGAAAATTGCAAACTAGTGCGCAACATGGGCCTGACGTGCACATGAGCGCCGAAACTAGAAGATGCTCACTTGAGGCGCACCCGAAGTGTCGAAAATAGAAAGTACACGATTGAGGTGCACCCAAGGGCACCCGAAGCGTCGTTCCCAATGGCACCCTCGCCCCGAGGTATGCCTGACGGGCGCTCGAGCGCCGTTTACAATATAAAAACGCACTAATATATTTTTAGGGAAAGCCACTTACAATTTTGAGACTTAGAGGGTGCTGACATAGTGAAAAAAAGAGGATAAAAAGAGAAAAAATGGAGAAGATGAAGATTTGAGTATCTGAACAAGTTCCGAATCGTGTTCCAGTCTCTACCGATCTTAAGTATGCTATTCTTTTGAAGTTTCAAGACAATTAAGGATCTGATTGAGCCTTAAAATCTCTGACTTCTGAAGTCAAAACAACTCTAAAATACCTTACATTTAAGAAACTGACAGGAAAGTCAAGAGCCACCTGAGCAGTTATCCTCCTACAAAGATTATGCCCTCATTAAATCAGGTATCAAGCAAAGAACCAAATTCTTCTGGTCGGATACTCCTTAGTAACTTCTTGAGCTGCAAACAATCTACTCGCTGTCCCTCAATAATGTTCTCAGCCACAGAAGTATGTCAATCTGCTTCAATAGTCCTATCCTAGAAAAAATTGGCCTTCTTTTCTCCAATACTAGATCTTCTACCAATTCATTTTGTCTTTCTGAATTTTAAGCTCTGCTTATCCCCTTAATTAATTCTTTCTCCATGTGGACCAATCTATCATCGAGGCTTGACGCTCTAACTTAAGCAGCTACTACTTTTCACTTTAAACTTTTAATTATGGTTGGATCAATGTAAAATCTTGACAGGCAAGCAATTTCTTGATCTTGAAAGAATAGCCCACATCTTACTTAATTTGCCAATTCCAAGGATTGCAAAAAAAATGCATTAATAATACGAAAATAAGTAAATGAATTGAAGTAAAAGGACTAAAAATATATCTCCCCGATGGGAACATCCTCTCCTGTGATGAAGTCTGACAAAGATTTAGTAACATCAGGGTTTGCAGAGGATAAAGGCCTCTAACAAATAAGTGGCAAGGTTGGATGAGATACTGGGTCATTAAAGCCTAGAGCTCCCTCTGAAATTTCAACCTCCCTGCTAAACGAAGAATGGGATATTGATTGAATATTAGTTATCTCTCGCAATAAAGGTGTCATTAGGAACATCTTTTGGCACTGATGTGCTGAGATGAGCTGATGGATTGTCAAATACTTTTCCGACTGAAAGAGAATTGGGAATGACATGAATCCCATATTCAGTAATGATGGGAACAATGACAACTGGCATGCTCTTACATGGGGAGTGATGTGGAGAATTATGCTGTTCATCTAATAAAATAATTGGGATCTTCTCATTATTAGGCAAAATAGGTGTCCTTTCTAAGGACCTCATAAGAGAAGCAACTATTGGGGTCAAAGATCATGTGGCCGCTTCTGCTCTCATTTCGGCTCTCCCTTTAACCACGCACTTGTTAAAAATGGCATCCACCACTCTCGTTAGCTACTCAGTAGTGAAGTCATCGGATGATTGATTGACCGATCGATATCAGGGTGAACCTTAGGAGGTGAACTCAACAAAATGCCTCTTCTCCTCTTCAAAGGGAGCAGATGCAAGTTGGCAACAACATCACCCCAACAACAGTATACCAATTAATTGAGTCCAAAGCAACGAGGATGAGAAATCTACCAATATTCCATAACTCGGCAACATTTTTTTTCACTAGATCCGCACGAGTCTTGGTGCATAAAAGTTCATTCTCATTGACTAATTCAGATTAAGCTGGATTCACATCACTTCAATTATTTAATGAAATCTAGTGAAATGAGATTTTAATAATGAATAACTGATTCTTTCGGCTTTTCATAGAGTTAGAATTTTCTTCATTTATTTTAAAACCCTTTCTAGGGGTCAAGGAAATCAAATCATTTTTTTGGTTGAAACGGAAAATAATTTCTGCCATTTAAGTATCTAATCTAAACTCATGATGCTGGAAAAAGACACACAAAGCTACCAATAATCAAATAACATTGGGGTGAAAAGCCGTGATGGGAATCTCAAGGGCCACCATCATCTCTATAAATTTCTTGGCAATAGGGATGTAAAGGCCATCCTTCAATTGAGTTTCATAAACAGCAATGAAGTCATCTTGGGAAATGCAAGGCCTCTCATCCAACGAAGGAATAACAAATGGAATGGCAGTCAGAATTTGAACCAATCATAGTTGTCATGAATATCCGATAGTGATAAACATGAGGCGATATCGGCAACATTCTTAGGAGAACTTTGCGGGGCCAATGATGATAGAAAACAAAAAGATTGTAAGACTTTGAAGATCAAGAGTTTGTAGAATCTCATTTTGAGAAAGTGTAGAAGCGAGAAGAGGATCCAACTTGAATTTAAATAGAAGAAAGGGAGACGATGGAATTTTAAAAGATGGTTGAATTTAGAAACAATACATTTAAAGAAAAGCGTTGATCCAAACAATGTGTCATTTTCCTAGGATATCTCATACGAAGACACGTCCACTTCGTTTAAAATCAAAACGTTTTGTAATGATAATTGGCAATGAGAAAATTCTAAGTGACGCATTATATGCCTTGAGGGAGGAAGTCGTCTGATGTTGCATCAAATATGCCATCAACGGGTTATCTTAGTCACAAGAGTCATCATGATGCTGACATCATCCAACTTATCATCTGACTAGTTGTTAAAATGTAACGAAATAAAAATCCAATCGGTCTCAAGAGACAAACTGGTTAGACTCTTAAATTTTAATTTATTTAATTAAGAGTCTCAACTTGTTAAAAAGTTGAGTTGTCAATTTTTATTTAAATAAAAAGTCATTTGTCGGGCTATCACTCGACAAACTCTTAAGCTTTAAGGCTAAGAATTGAAGAAATTCTATTTGGATTTATTGATTAATCTAAACTTTTGGCAACTTACAATCTCATACGAATGAACACAAATCTAAATATGAAAGGAATATACTAACAAATACAATCTGAATATGAAAATAAAAAAGTGCAACTTTTTATTCATTCTTGGAAACATTCATGTACAAGATATATTTCAACATAAAAATATTAAGTTGATCGGCTTGAGGGAAACAAAAAAAGACGTCAGGGGATGAATCTCATTAGCAGCAACAGAAGATTTAATATGCCCCTCAGCAACTACAACTCGTGCAAATGTCAAAAGAAAGAACAACACCCAGCCAGATGACTCTAATTGACTGATGGTAGGCAACTAGAGTATCCACAACGGATACATCCTAACACATATGTTAATCCCATCAAAGTGGAGCACATGAGCCATGCTGCACCCAGTGGCATAAAGTCCTGTAAGTACCTACCCAAGCGGAAAACCAAGTTGGCTGATGAAGTTCTGTAAATAAGGAAAACCAAGATTGCTTTTCCTCTAAAAGGAAGAAACCAAGACAAACTTCATTGATGACACCTAGAGGAAAACCATGGCATTAGAATAGTCTCTCTTCTATTCGATCCAACAAACATGGAAAGGATTGAAAGATTTAGCCGACTCCATCAGCGGTTAATGCATAGAAATTGGATGAAGTTGGAATGACAGAGGAGCTTCTTTTATAGCAAAGAAAAATCGGGAAACAAAGCATTCTGAAATAAAAATATGCAATCAACAGTCAGGAAATCTCTACCGAAACCACAATATAGTAGACTTTGATTGATACAATTAATCAGCAATAAATACTCACTAGTTTCAATTCCATTGGAAAGAAGCGCTCAAACAATGCACAAGACAGACTAATCTGATCCTTTTTTTAGGCATACTTGTCACGATGTCGACCCAAGCAAATAATTAAAGAAATAATTAAATAACTTTTTCCTTTCTTTTTTTCAATTGAACAATATTCAATCAATCTAAAGACCGAGTCAGATCTAACAAACCAACAAACCCAATGACATTTATGATCGACTACAAACACAAGATCTAACCGAATTATTCCTATTTAGTTTCAAAATAAACAATATATATATACATCAATCTATTCATACAAAATCAATCCGTAAGGAAAATATCAACCAACCATCCAATACTGATAACATAGAATTGTACAAAAATCTACGTTGATAATTGTAATTTCTAATATTACAAACCATAAATAAAATAACTAACTTCCGAACATAATCTCAAACTAAATCCAGATACATATGCAATAACAAAATAATAACCAATGCCTTCAATCTTTTTCGTCCGAGATCTTACAAGTATCCAAAGCCCTCTATTCTAAAATGATCAGAAAATAGGATAAATCATGAGTATGAGGCTTAGTGTGTGTGTGTGTGTATATATATATATATATATATATATACAATAACAAAAACGTGTCCACAAAATAGAACGAAAGAATGAAAAACAATAAAACACGTGTTAAATCCAATCCATCAAATGTTTTAATATGACAAATGTCCGATAACGAATGTCCAAATCTGATTTCGTACGTAAAATTCATAACACATATATGAATATCAAATAACATAAGTTCAAAATCAAATATCGAATAATTCTAATGACTATGTTTAAACCTGCAAATCTCAAGGGTCAAACATTTCAAATATCAAATAAGATATAAGTAAAAATTTTAAAAATTTAAAATATGCCAAACTAAGAACTAATAACCAAAAGACCGATCTTGAGGAAGGGTTACACATACTCTCGTTAATATTAGACTGAAACACTACTATTTAAACTTGGAGACAAGAAGTGTACTTGATATATAATGACGCATTAATATGTTACTTTTGTTTTGTTCCTCATAGTGGTTCTCAATTATGGCAAATCATAAAACTTTCTTCTTTGTAAGAAAAATACAAATCAAAACTTTTCACTTTGTGAAAAAATACAAACTCATATAGAAACAAAATAGAGTCTGGTCCGAATAAATTACATAGAATACCACATGCAAGGCCAAATGCATAAGTTTCATGATTTTTCTTTCACAAATATTTCCATATATAATATATTGCCTCAAAATGTTCATTTAATCTGTAAAAAACAATCTCTTCAAATATTTGGTAAAAACCAACAAAATCTCAATACAATCGGGGAACATTACATACATACAACAATATTCAAACTAAGAAAGTAAAAGGTGGCATGCATACACAATAAAACAAGAAATATAAGCAAAAATTGAAAGAATTTGAAATAGATTAAAGAACAAATTTAGAAATATTTGTGTTCTACTTTCAATTTAGCACATCTGACAAGATATCCCTTTGAAATCCTCTTCCTCATTTTTCTCTCTTCTTCTTCTTCTTCCTTCTCTTTCTTTTTCCTCTCTCATTTTTCACGTGAAATAGGCATGCAGGCTCCTATATATTACAATCGATACACGAGGGTTGATCAGATGCGCATTAGGCACGCATGAGCGCTACATCAGGCATATATCAAGTGCCAATATTTTGCTTCATCCACGCACAAATGCCACATAGGCGCACCTCACGTGCCACTATACTGCCTAAACTGTGTATGAAAGCTCCTTCAGGTGCACCTTGGCGCCACTAATCTCCCACAAACACGTATGAGTACCACAAAAGTGTACTTCAGGAGTGCGGCTTCTACCTCAGACATGCACGAGCGTGAATCAGGTTTTCTTCATGCATTGGGACTGATTTCCAAAAATTAAAATTTCTTCTCAAATTTTATTATACAATTATTTTAAATTGACCCAAGATTATATTAATGATGTCATAGTTCAATAACAAAAATCGAGCATTACAATACTCGGAGCTTGAATTCAACTTCTAGGCATTGGGGGCTAGTTTTTGGTATAGCCTTAGTAGGGTTAGTATCATAAACTTGGAGAGAAGAAGGTACTAATCAGCCCATTAGGCATAAGTACAAAAATATGATCCTATCTTGACCAAATTTCAATCATAATAAACCAAAATCATACTGAGGATCAAATGACTGAGCAGTCAAATGGCTAAAAGGACACAAAAAAGGTTGGATTATAGATTTGAATGACTGAATATTCGAATAACAAACCGAATGGTTAATCTAACCAAGCAATTGATCGGACCAAGTGGTTAATTCAACCAAGCGATTAAATCAAGTGGGCGGTTTATATATCCTACAGTTAACCTAGGCGAGGGTCTCTCTACTAATGTTAACCGCTTTTCATCATCATTGATTAGACTGCCTCTAAAAAACCTCTGATTAGAGCATGTATAAATGCAGTTGAACTAATCAGTTTTCAACCTACTCAACCACTGAGATGATGGCTAGTTATTACTCTCTAAGAAACTGCCATCGACTGGCAATGCGATTATAAATACGTTTACTTCCCCAGAAAAAGGGAACAAAAGTCGGATTGTAAGAATAGAGCAAAAATCCTCTAATGCACCTGTTTTTGTATATATTACAGAGCCAAATCGATCATCTTTCTCTCTCACATCCTCATAATTTCTCCCACTTTCATATTTTAGGAAAAGTTACTGAATTAAGTATCAGAGGATATATCGGAGATTGAGTTCCGTATTCTTTGAATTCTTATTTGCTATTATGGTGTGCTGGACTCGGATAGAATGTTTAATAGTTTAACCCGAATTTATTTGAATCACAATCTAGATTTTAGGTATGCATTATCTAGAATTTAAGAAAGAAAGTGTGAAGCTGTAGCATAGTGGTGCTATGAGGAGATTATGCGTGATTCATTATAAGTTAGGGAGGATCCTGAGGAGCCTATTAGTGACAGATAATTGGAATATTTCCTTCCTTTCGTTTGTTTGGTTTATTACAAAGGAAAGAAAGAAGTGATTTTTATAGTTGTTTCTTCCTTTCCTTCAAAATTCCACTGAAAGAGTAACGTGGGCCTAGAAGAGTAGTGTTCTGTCAATTCCTTCATCATCTCTTTTATCAATCTAAAATATATGTGGAGAGATGACTCATTTTCCTACTTTCCCTTTTGTTCTGTTAAACGAAACTTGGTGTAAAGTTTATATCTCCCTTGGATGATAGCTTTTGAACTTAGTTTATTTTTGGAAAATCTCTTTTGGAATTGAGGCATTGGGCTTTTGCACGATAAAGGCCATCCATAATTTTCCTTTCTTCTGTATGTGGTTGCTGAAGAGGTTTGATCTGACTCATCACCTGTTTGGTTCTTCAGCAACACCTTATTTTTCTTGCCCAAAGGTGCTGCCTGTGACTACTGGGTGAGGATGTTCCAAATTTTACGTCCTTATTTCTTTGCTGCCTCTGTTTTTCTTTTTCCTTTTTTGATGCTTCTACATTCTTATCTTTTCTTTGTCTTTGGCTGCCTATAGGATGCTAAGCTTAACCCCTCCTTGTTGAAGTATGGGTCACTTCCGTGTGGGTTCATATTTGATTAACAGATTGACAAGTTTGGTCAAATATGCTTTGGTGCAATACTCAAAGAAGGTATTGTTGTGCTCGCTGCGTGCGCTTATGGCCTGATAACAAAGGATTGGCCAGAGTAGTGAACTTGCTGGAGTGGTGCCATCAGGCCGAAATAATGAGGCCAGTCAAATCTATACTGATACGAGGCCGGTTGGCTGAAAGGATACCGACCGGCTAGACAACAAGGAGGTCATCCTGTAGGAGGTCGACCGGATGGAAGAAAAAGCCGGTCAGGGAGGCTGACCTACTCAGAAGAGACTTGCAAGGAGCAGTCACGCCAGTGTGACCAAACTAGCATGAGACTGGCTGGAGAGGTCGACCAAGGACACTGATACAAAAACCAAGGACGGCCTAACTGATGGGCCGAGGGCGGCCTGTCTGGAAAGCTGGTTATCTACAAAGTCCGTGCAGACAGCTAACTTTGCAGAGTAGGTAGTTGATTTTTCAGAGTTTGTAACCGAATTTATAGAGTAGGTCAATTATAAAATTCATAGCTGGAAGGCGACTTTGTAGAGTAGGCGGTAGGCTTTGCAAGGCACGCCATCAACTTGCAAAGTAGGCGCCACTCGGTAAAGAAGACCCATCTACATCTATATATGTACATTGCTGCATTTTGGAAGTAGTGCAGAAGAAGCAGGGAAAAACAAGGAGTCGCCCTTTTACTCATATGCTCTGTTCTTCGAGAGTTTTTATAACCAAGGTTTTTTTGTAACCAAAATTTTACATAGTTAAATTTTTGTGGATTAAGTATCCCGTAATTTTTTTCTCTTATTTAGAAGAGAGTTTTCACGTAAAATTATGTGTATTGTTCTTCCTTTTTCTTCTGCTGTGTGTGATTGTTGCTATTGTCCTCTCGATTTCACCGTCCGACCGGCGCCCATTTCCCTTGCACTCCTTTCTATCCTTCCTTGTCTTAGAAAATATATAATACATTTCCACTATTTCCTTTATTAATTCTATTATCAGCACTTGCAATTTTTGCCCCGTGAACGCCATACGGCCTTTATTGCTGTTTGACCACCTATTTATTAAGCCTTGACAGTCCTGTGATAATGCATTGTGCCAATTACTTCTTGAAACCATATGCATGATGTTAGCCCTCTAAATTTCAATTGCTATCATAAATGCATATACTTCTCATGAGCATAAGCTTTTGAATGGTTAATATGCAGATATATTTATTTGTTCACAATTATATGGTTGATATATACCCTCGAAAAATACTCCCATCACCATGAATCAGCTCTAAAAAGCTGTTAATTTCCTTGAATAGTTATCACTATATGCATGCACAGTACTTGTCATAGTGTATCCAACTTGGTTGCCGTTAGTTTGATTCAGGTTTCACTTTATGGCAGCCTCTAGCTGATGCAGCAGGAGCAGAAAAGCCTGCTATGATCGAGTTGTTAAAATCATATGGTGGTTTGTCTTACGTAAGTTTTTCTTGTGTTGTTACTTTGTTCTTTTTTGGAATTTTAAAGAAAGATTGTAGTATTTCTTGTAATTTGTGTCATTGGTTCCTTCGCATATCTCGTGGCATCTCTGTTATGATGTTATGAAATGGAGATGTAATAATTGATCAAATAGTTTATGACTTTTTAAAATTTTGAGTTTATGTGATAGTGCTGGAGTTTATTATGATGAATCTTCTCACAATGTTACAAAATTTAGGTTATAGCAACGTGAGTGTTGCACTCTTTTAGATAATCGTCAACGATTACTTTAGGGTTAAATGATAGGTGATGTTTTGAAAATGCTGTAGAAATTTTTGTGTTAGTAAATTCTCTGAGAAAGTATTGTATGAGTCTTCTTTATAAATCTTAAGTGTCAGTGTGGTATTGAGAAAGATTTTGGCCTAGTGCTTGAAGGTGATGCTATTGCGAGATAACTATTTGATTAGATTACTGTAGCTGCGTGAGATGGCCGTGAGACTGAAGCTCAAGCTGCAGATATCCGGTGTTGATCTGCATGATAGCCACAAGACGGTCATTCTTGCTAAAGAGAGGCAACCTTTCAGCGCCTCTTCTTTCATTCAAAAATGCAGTGCCAGCCCACTTCCCACTATTCTAAATTGCTTTGACAAGGATGTTTCTACATAAAGGGGCTCAGCTTCTGAAAAAGTGAGGTGCAAATGCAATGGTTCATTTCCTCTAATGTAGAGAGAGCCAATGGGTGGCTTGAATCCTCAAGGCTCGTGGAGAACACTACCTTTTGGAGAGTTGCTAATCATTTGAAAAAATTTTATATTTTTATTTGATGATGCATTCATGAAAGCTTTTGAAAATCTCTCACCCACAACTTTTAAATAAATTCTTTGCCTGCAATATTGAAGAGTTCCAATATGTGGCTCATACGTAGAATGGGGTGTGTTTGCAGCGGGAAGAGTTAGTGAAGGAAGATCCTAAAAGTCCAAAATGAGTCCGAATCCATGATTTGGAGGGCTAATTGCAAGAGTAGACTTTTCGATAGGGGTCACGTGTCAAGGAAAGTCAATTGGGAGCCTAGTGTATCTTTATCTACTGTATTGTAACTTGACTTTCTAATGGATTTGTATTTTAATGGTTTGGGAAGCCTTGAAGGTTCTCTCTTAAACTAGTAGATTATTGAATTTCTTTTTGTTAATTAGATCATGTACTATTTTCATTTCCATAAAATTTTTATTATTTTATTGTGGTTGTGATCATCTTACTCTGGGCAACAAGTCAATATTTTCATGGGGTGGGTCTTAACCGTTTTTTCAAGATGTACTTTTTATACTTACGAAGAGATAAATACATCACATAGTTAATTATGCTTCTTTTTATACTTTCTTTTAGACGATAAGGTTAAAAGGTAGGCTTAAGGAGTCAGATTCATCTTGATTGACTAAACTTTGACCTGTTGGCAGTTATTGATGAGGAAGCTTTTGTGCTTATTTTGAGGCATGCATTAGGATTTCTTATTCTGCTTCAAGCTTCTGATCAACTTATGGCTTCCTTCCCCAGTTGCTGTTTTTCTGGGTTTACTTCCATCAATTGTTTGCATGTGCTCTGTATAGTTCTCTTTACCATTTCAATGCTTGATCTTCCTGCAGGGACAAAATGGGAGCCATTTTGAACAAAAGCCTGTTCCCCCTCCTCTGCCAAACAATTGTGATTGGGAGATTGACCCTTCTGAGCTGGACTTTTCTAACTCCAATATAGTTGGGAAGGTGTGGCTTTATGTCAATTGATTTATTTTAAGCATATTATAGGATATTTTGTCTTTCCATGTCTCTATTTATATTCAAAGGTTAATTATCTAGAGGTTGATGATGATGTTTAAAGGTTCATTTGTGAGTCTCTTCCTTAATTCTCTGTCCTATCTTCTTGAATTGCTTTTCCCTTATTCCCTTTTTTGTGGCTGGGGGGTGTTATGTTACGTTTATTTTGATTATTTAACATTGCGAATGTCTGTCACTTCTTCACCATTATATGGGAAACAAATTTATTTAGTGCCCTTACTATGCTCCACAGCCATGCTAAAACAGGAAATAGAGAGAATGAAATAAGAGGAAGAGGAAACAGAAACATATTGCACCCTTAGAAAAATTCCTTGATCTGCTGTCAGGAATGTTCTCCTTTCTATCCGCTGATTCTTTTTTTATATGTTTGTTGCTCTGAAATGACATCATTTTGTAACTCCTGTTTTTCAATGCTTCTTAAAATTGTGAGTCACAATGCAAGCCCTAGCATACTTTCTAGTTCTAAATTTAAGGTGTGAGATGATTCTGATCATAGTTGAAGCACGCAGGGGTCATTTGGTGAAATTTTGAAAGCTTATTGGCGTGGAACTCCAGTTGCTGTCAAGCGCATACTTCCATCTCTTTCACGTGATAGACTGGTCATGTAAGATAAATTTTTACCTTTGGCATTATGCCAGTTTGTTTAAACTGTATATCAATTCATCTGTCTTCTGTTGGATTTGCTTTAATGACTTGAAAAGTGGCATGATTTCAATGTCTGTGTATGGAAAGAAAGTTAGATATGCTGAAAGTACCAGGAAAAATGAAATTTTCTATAGCTTTATCTTTAGTTTTCATTCTAGATTGTGTTCTGTGCCTTTTTCACCGCTGCAATTGGCTTCATGTTTATCACCATTGTAGCCAAGAGTTCAAATCCTGTGATCTCAAAGAGGCCTGGACTTCTAACAATCAATGATTGGTTCCTGGGGCTGATGGAATATATGATCTGAACATGCATAAACTACAGAAAGTCTAGAGAAAAAAATCAAATGGATTTTTCAATCCATGTTTTCTACTGATACCTCTGTTCTAGAAATGGCTCTAAGCATCTTTCTTTATGGAAGTGAATTCCTTGTTGACTTCCACTGTTTCTTTTTCTCTTTCAGCGAGGACTTCAGGCATGAGGTTAATTTGCTGGTGAAGCTTCGCCACCCTAATATTGTCCAATTCCTTGGAGCTGTTACGGAAAGGAAGCCCTTAATGTTAATTACTGAGTATCTACGAGGGGTATATTTTTGCAATGTTTTACAACAATTCCTGATTTTACCTGGATTTTTTTTTTTTTTTGGTAAAACTCTAGTATAGTATTTTGAAAAAAAAAATTTTTTTGCTAAACAGCAGGTTTCATTTATTTTATAGGGCGATCTTCATCAGTATCTTCAGGAAAAGGGTGCACTTAGTCCATTAACAGCTATTAACTTTGCATTGGACATTGCAAGGTGTGCTATGCCTTATGTATAAACTTTCCATTTATCAATGATTCTCAGTCTACATTTATAAAATTTAGACTGTTTTTGCTGCATATTCACAAAATCCAACGTGAGCTATTTTTGCTTTTTTTTGTGTCTTTTGTGGTCAAAATGAATATTCTTTGTGATTAGTTATGGAGATTTCATGAGGGCTCTTGATAGTTTCATAGAAAATGGTCAACAGAGTCAGAATATGGAACAGAGAATGTTTTTTTTTTTTTTGGTTAGTATGGAACAGATAATGTTATACATTTTACAGTCCAAATGCAAATCTTTATTTCTAAATATTGCTAATTGACATTTTACGATTCTTGTTTGGCCAGAGGAATGGCTTATCTTCACAACGAGCCAAATGTAATAATTCACCGTGATCTAAAACCGAGGTTAGTGGATTTCTTCATCAGATTATGTGTTTTGGATCTAATTGGCTATTCCTCATATAGAGTTAGATTCTTCGAAGTGCTGAACATAACTATACTACTGCTCCCATACTCATGGTTGATATTGATGTATATGTGTTTTTTACTCCTTAAACTCGGATTAATTGTTGATGTTTTCAGGAATGTTCTTTTAGTCAACTCCAGTACAGACCATTTAAAAGTAGGAGACTTCGGATTAAGCAAGCTCATTAAGGTCCAACATGCTCATGATGTGTACAAAATGACTGGCGAGACAGGAAGCTGTGAGTGCTCTACTATACTTCTGAAAGATTTGTATAGATTGCATCTATACTAATAATCTTTCTTTGTTTCATTAAATGAAACAACAGACCGTTACATGGCTCCTGAAGTATTCCACCATCAGAAATATGATATGAAAGTTGATGTGTTCTCTTTTGCCATGATACTGTACGAGGTAATCTTTCCTTTTTGTCAGTGTGTAATAGTCCCAACGCATAAATGACACATACTGCCCTTGGAAGCTGAGGGCAAAAAAATACCCTTATGAAAGAAAATGTAGGCATGCCCAAGTGAGCTAACACACAAACAAGCAATGTCAAGCTCCATATGATTAGTAATTGATGTGTACCTAAAGAACATTTCAACCCGGACCTGTTAATGACCTGTATTTGAGCATGGTCCAAAGGCTTGAACAGGTTTTGCTGCACACCTCAACAAAAACAAAAAGTGAAAGGAACTCCTGAAGGATTTTCTTGGGAGACATTCCAAAGCTCAAATTAGTAAAATAATTTAAATAGTAGACATCATAATATAATGATTTGATATAGCTAAATTACTAATAAGAGGAGATTTACTAGACGTAGTGCGTTGAATGTGGAGGTTAAGGCTTATGCAAGCTGTGTGGTACCTGTGGTGGGATATTGTAGGGTCTTATCTTGATGTCTGACTTCATGCTCTATGCCCCTTTGAGCCTAATATAGGCCTTGAATCTGGGATCGGCATGATGGTTGGTGGATTGTCCAAGAGGAACTCAATGTTTTTCCAGTAGACCCTCTGGCTGACTAGTATTCTAAACAAGTTAGTTGTGTTGCTTGGGTGGCTTGCTTAGGGAGAAGTCCTTGTGGGGCTGATACCAGTGGTAGGTTATGGAGGCTTAGGATGGTGTGGAGTTGGAACGAGAAAGTGAAGGGAATCCTCCCTCTTTCTCTCTAGCTTCCTCGCCTGCTCTTGGACTTGATTTTATCAGGCTGAACCTTAGAGCCCACATTCTTTCTTTTGTTCACTCATCCAGGTCCTGGACTTTTTCCCATTTGGTTCTTCTGCTTTTCCCCATCCGGGTCTGGCCTGGACCCATCAGTAATATAGGATCTTATTGAGCATTATTTTCTATTTAGAGAACTCTTTATGAAGCATATCAAAGTTAAGCATATATTTAGATCCGCTTCCAAGACATTCTTGCTGTTGAATGTGATTAGTTATAACAGCCAAGCTTGTTTCTCCTGGCTGCTCTGCTGAAATAACGGAAGTTTTTGTCCCTCCCCAGAGGTGTATTTAATAAGGAAAACTCTTCTAATAGCTTCACGGTAAAAATAAAATTTCTCCTTCCCACCAAGGAAGCCATTTTCATCAATTTCTCCTTAATCTGCAATTTGTAAATGTAAACCATCCAAAGAAATATAGATTGTTGAAGAAGTTTTTACTCCATCAAACAAGCTTGTATGACAGAAACCATGGTAGCCTAATCACAATGGAAAGGTTGCTCGAATGTTACCTGGAAATTACAGATTTAAATGCCGAAAACACCTCTTTGTTAAAAAGGGGTAAGGCTGTGTAATTTGATTCTCCCTATAACCCACAATGTGGGAGCCTCCCACATTAGATTGTCCTTTGAACAAGCTTACAACTCATTCAACTTCTAATCAATCTTTATAAATCAATTATATGCCGCAGTCACTGCATGTTTATCGGGAAGTTCCACTGTAGTCACCATTCTGAAATTACAACATTGATTCTCCTGTGTCCTCCCTCGATTCTCTCACGTCTTCCTACGCAGCATGTACCCAAATTGGTAAAATTTTAACACACAACTATCCCTTTTCCTTGGTTGCAGAACTTTTCCTCAGCAACTGGAATTTATGATTTGCTCTTAAACACCAAGAAAAGATGCACAAATGCAATCTCTCTCTTTGACGACTTCCCTAGGTAAAATAAACACACTACCAAATGAACTTGATAGCTAAACAATAGGATGGAAATTATAAGTCCTGCTATTGATTCTGACAACGACAACCGATCAAGAAATTTAATTCTCTTGACAGTCTTCTTCAATAAGGAGTGAAAGTCTGTAGCAGTGATTTTCTTGCATTTTATTACAGTTATCACTACTGCATTTTTTTAGTCTTTTCAACGGTACTTGGATCTTAAGTGGCGGTCATTTCTTGCCTTCCTCTAGTGTAGTAACAGCTTTTAAGTTTTTTCCCTAATTTTATCAGTTAGGCTCAAGTGCCTGTTCATTTATCTCCACTTTGATGAACATTGCTTGACTGCAACGCTGATCAGAAAAAAAGTACCTAGGAGGAATAGAAGTGTGGCTTAAAGGAGCTTTTAAGCCACTAAATTGTGCTTCATTTGCAAGAGATTCATATTTCGTTTTAGGAATTTTACTAATAGACAGATTGGATAATATTCTTACTCTCGCACCGAAACTCTTGCTTAGGGCCTATTCAAGGTATCTGAATGCAGTCCCCCTTCTTGAAGCATAAAGTGTCTACTATTTCACCCATTGATGAAAATATTGGTATCAATTGCAACTATTTTCGATATTAAACATGTCGGACAATACATATTAATATTAAATATAGTAGGAGAAAAATTTTTGTAAGAATAGTAAGTTGATAGGAAAATATGGACTAATATATCGACCAAATATCGATAACACAGCAACATATCGAAATATTAGGAGACCGATACTTAAATATATTAGCCGATGTTTTTATCTATGATTTCACCTTTGAACTTCAGTCACAGCATTACAATATCAGTAACTCTTCTTCTGATTAGCAACTAAGCTAGATCCTCTAGATCAATGCTTCAAATAATCATTCAAGGAGCTTGACTTTTGACCTTCAATGTCTATGTGGAAAAGTAAGAGATCTTCTGTATATCGTACACGAGCTGAGGGAGATAAGTATTTTGAGTGAAACATTTAATTCACGATGATTTCTTCGCTGATCTAGATGCTGGAGGGAGACCCGCCACTAGAACATTATGAAGCTTACGATGCTGCAAAATACTTTGCTGAAGGGCACAGACCAATGTTTAGAGCAAAAGGATACATCTGTGAACTGAGAGAGTAAGTTGAACATTCAGTGTTTTTCTTGAGAGCTATATTTCTCCTCTTTATATGCATATACCACTGATAATATATCAAATTTCAACATTTCACCTCAACATTTCATGGATGAATATGCTATTGCTTTCTGTTTAATAGCTTGACCTGTTAGTTTAGTAGAAGCATTGGAAGAGGCTTATGGGTGTTTGAATGTAAGATATGAGAAGAGCCCCATAGCAACTAGCAACTAGAGCTAAGTTGCCATGGAAATTGATCTTTGTGAGCGTGACAATATTGAATTTTCTGTAGGAATTCCAGCCCACGAAACTTAAGTTGTTTATATTTTTTTTAAATCCAAATTGAATGGTGCAATTATTTTATCTTATCACATTTTTTCCCCAAAAAAAAAAAAGCTTCTCAATCAGATGTCAATACTAGGACAATGTTTATGAAGTTCATGACATCGTCACCTATGTTTTGTCTGACCACACTTCATTTTATTTTTGTACTTTATCACCTGAATTGAATTCTGCCGTTTTTGTCCATCTAGTTTTTATTTCTTGACTAAACTATCCTTCTCCTTTAATGAGCCCACAAATTTTCTGTATCCCCCTTTTTTACTGCAACTCTTGTTTACTGGAAAGGTTATATGGGTAGAAAATATGATCAATGCCAGGATCCTTCATCACATGTGCTCCCGGATAAAAATATCGTTTTCATTATCTGTTACGGCCATATCGGTATTAGATATATTGGGTAATATGCGTCGTAGTCAAATATACTAGAAGTAAAATATTTCTAAAATTCCTAAGTTGACATACAAATATCGACCATATTGGTCCAATACGTGTATATCAACAATATTGATTAATACGGTAACATATTGTGATTTTTCACTTATACTAATAATATCTGTTGTCATTATAATCCATGCCCGTGCCACAGCGAAGGTGACCTATTTCCTCACCTAATGCGCCGGCAACATGATCTGTGAGCCAAATTTGCTACTGTGTTTTTTACATTTTAGGTTGACGGAGGAGTGCTGGGCAGCAGACGCGCACAAGAGGCCATCATTCCTGCAGATACTGAGGAGACTTGAGAAGATAAGGGACCGCCTTCCATCCGAAAATCACTGGAACTTCTTGACCGGATGAGTAATTTGAGAACGTAACTAGGTTAGTATACAACAATTTAATTGCTATTTTTTCCATATCTGATTTCTTATATGAACAGAATAATCTAAATACACTGGTTTCCATTATTTCGACATCTTCGAAGATTTAGTCGACCCCGAACCACTGCACTACTGCAACTTCATTAAGCTTCAGAACTGCTTAGAAGTCAAGCATGCAGTGCTATACGGCATCTTTTATATGTACTAGTGACAGATGTTTGAAATTGCGAGAAGAATATATATTTCAGTAGGTCAGGTTGTTCTTGTTCAGCTTGCTTTCTTCTTTGAAAATGCTGGATTTGCAGGCTGTTTACGCTTAAGAATTTACATTTTTTAGTTGTAATTGTGAAGATTGCTGTCTTCTTGTGCCCTTAGGCGGTTGATTTTATTTTTTTTTTTGGCATTTTATTGGTAATGTGGAAAACATAGCAATAGCAAAATAGCAAATAATCAGATTAAGACATTAGATGAGATTTTTGACATAACAGTTTAGGTCATCACATTATAATATAAAACTTTATGAATTCAAACTATAAAATTGTTTTCTAAACAAAGTATGGATAAGACTGTAGTCTTACGCTATCTAGATCATGTGTTCTTTTATAATGTTTTTCTGTAACTAAAAGATCTCCATTCTCCCTAAGTTGATTTGGGTTAAATTTCGAGTTTATGATTCTACCAGTAAAAAACATGTATCAATGCAGTAGCATTAGTCAAACTCGAGATCACGGATCAAATGGTTCGACATTGACTATTTGTGAACAACTTAGAGCCTCGACTCGAAAAAAACTCATTTGAGTTTGTTTGTTTAAGTAGCATATAAGCTTCAAGTCCATTAAATAAACAATCCAAATTTGAATATACCAAAATTCAACTTTTGTATTCAATTGTTCACGAATAAAGACTTGTTGCATCCCAGGTCCCTAGTTGTCATACAGATTAGGGAGTCTTTGGATTTCTCATCGTTTGGAGGTAGTCGCAAGCAAATCCGGTCTCCGTCTCTGTTAACCTGGGACCTGCACAATACAACTAATAAACAGGAGGTCAAAGGTCCGACGGGATTTCTCCAACCAAAAACACTTTGACAGTTAAGTTAGTAACTTTTCGCAATAAACAGAAAAGGGAACACGCTTAAATGTGCGCGGAAATATGCTGCAAATGCGTTGGGAGTGCGTGGATGCAGGAATTGAAGATTAGCGAGCAAGTAATAGGAGGCATGGCTCTCGGAATGCACCGCAATGGGTAGCAAACTCTCGTCACCTGAGAAGGCTGAGAGGGTCGGATCTGGAAGATGGTTTTGGAATTTAACTTGTGTGACGTAAAGTTGATTATTCAGGATCCAATCCCATCCCCCTGTAAAAAGAGAAGGATTTTATAGGCCCCTAGTTGGGGGCTTTGGGCGTGAGAATTCTCGTCACAAGGATTCGTCGACCGCTGATTGCTAACGATGGTTGCCGGTGTATCAGTTGTCACCTTGCAGTGACAGGTAGACCGCCGGGCGTTGCATGTCACGCTTGGTCTACCTCCTACGCTGGGATTGGCTGGAGAACTGTGGGCAGCAGCGTAAGCCGCAGCTGACAGCACTGACTCTCTCCTCATTGGCTTGTTTTCTCTGTGCCACCACTATCGCCCAACAGCCACATTAATGGGTTGCAGGCGACACCCATTGGCTACGAGTACAGGCCGCCACGTAGGCTATTCTAGAACATTGGACTGGATTTGCCGTTTGGGCTGTTGCTCCATGGGTTAGATTTCAAACTTCTTTGGACCTTTGCACTGGACCCAACGAGACTCATTTGAACTTATTTGCTTAGTTGAACATGACACACAAATCTAATTTTAAAGGCGTTAAACAAAGCAGACTTCAAATCATGTAAGTTTCAACTGCATTACTTTACATACTTCACATGGAGCTCCATCTCGAATTAGATCTAAATAAAAAAAATATATCCTAATATATGAAACTCATAGTCCCTACAAAGTTTAAGAAAAGATTAGTCACTTTAAATTTATTATATACAATTTTATTTAACATTAAACGGCTTGCATTTATAACAATCCTCAAATATGATACAGTTTCAGAAAAATTTTGCTCCTGCCTGAATTGAAGTATCATTAAGGTTTTAGAACAATAAACGGCTATGCTCAGATCCAAATTGAAAAGAAAACAAAAAAATTGAAAAAAGAACCGCTTTGATCTCGACAGTGATGGCTTTGCAAATTTTACAATGACAAACATGACACATTCAAGATCTTTCCATCCGATTAATTAGATGAGTTTCTTCTTCTCGAAAAAGGTCTTCAAGTGCCAAAACTGCAAGCCGGCCACCGATAGGCAGACTCCGAGTGAGAGAAAACTGAGCCAGAACATCCTTGAGTTGGTTGCTCTATTGAGCTCTTGCATCTCTTCTTCCCTAGAAACCAATCAGCATAGAAGTAAGCAGCACTACAAGGACCGCCCTTGCCTGAGATACGCAGCCTTATCTCTATGCATCGTTAAGATGTTATTTTCATGGTTTTAAATCCGTAATTCTCAGGTTATAATGGAGCACTCTTTAACTTTTTATATTTTGTTTCATGTGACAGATTGATAAAAAATAGAAGATAATTCGGTCTCACCTGTCGCGAAGGTAAAACATCTCCTCATGAATAGAGTTAACGCTGTCCAATAGCTGCTTCAGCTCCATTTCCATAGCCTTGATATTAAATAGGTGGAGGTCATAATTAGATATGTCTTCATGACCACAGGAAATGTAAAATTCGTGCTTGAAAAGGAGAGAAACAAGAACCACCACCACCACCCCCAACAACAACAACAATAACAACTCAAAAAAAAAAAAAAAACTCAAGATCCAAAATAAAACACCTGAGATATCAGGTACATTTTTTATTTGTTTTGGGTAATGCGACAAACAGACAGAATCTCCAATTCATTGGCAGGATTCACTTGTTTCTAAACTAAAAGACATGGACACTTTTCCAAGGCCAAAGTATCAGTGTTCAACATTTACCGGACACCAACTCTCAACATGTGTCCACATTTTTTTTATTACACACAACATACTACACATAAATTTTCATAATTTCAATACTTATCTTTGAGTTTGCCTCCAACAATCAAATGAATTGTGAATTGAACTCCATTAAAAACCTTGGGGTACAGTCTTCTTCTAAGAGAGGAATTACAAATCCAGTCAATCTCGTATATTTACTCTCATGACCATCTAGTTATTCATTTAAAGCATTTAGGGTCCGAAACATTCCCACAAATAAATGTGTTTTCTCAAGGATCAGCTTCCACTGTTGTTGGAATAATTAGCACCTAAAAAAATAAAAATCTATTTTCAGTAAAAAAAAATTATTATTATTTGACCTTTAAGTGTTTTCCATAGCACTTTATTCGATTTTTTACTAGTATGATAGTTGCCACAATGAGTATGATACTACTTGCTGTAAAAAAAATGTAGTATATGATTTACTTGAAGTGAAATTGAAAATATCTATCAATTACGATATCTTATTCAAGTGATTAAGGTTGCCTTGTCAGCTATCCTTGCGAGCTGATGGTCTAGCCATGAGCTCCCAATGTTTTGCCAACCACTGTTGGGCTGTGACACTAGTGATAGACAAGAATGGTATGAACAAGGCATGAGACACTAACATTGAAATTAAAAGAAACATAGAGAAGAGTTAAGAGTATAGAGCCAAGAAAAACATCTACAGGCATCCATGCCTCAATCATCAAAGACTCATCACATCCTAATAAATGAAACTTACATGCTTCTTTACACCAACCGAAAAAAGATGGAGCATTCTAACCATGAAACTATGATATAGGGCATACACACAACCATGATTCATGGCCTACAGGATACTTTAACCTCATCAAAAGGTCCATTTTGAATGCAACAAAATCCTTAATTTCTACTAACAAGTTGAGAGATGTTACATTCCCAATGCAAAACAAGATATTCTTCACCAAGATGTGCATACAACTTTCATTTTGAATACAACTTTCCACAAAATTCTATATGTATCTATGGAATTAAATATGAATTCTATTTACTCACTTTAAATTAAGTATTCATTTCCCTTCTTTAGTTTGTGGATCACAATTTCATGCACTAATTCCTATAGGTGCCAGTAGTAGGCCAACCACCCTACCTAAGCCAATCTTCATATTGCTCCCTAGGCCCCAACGCTGGAAAGGCTTGGCTTCAATCCCATAAGCATTTCATCCCCTTAAGTACTGTTGTATTCAGATAAGCATACCACCAATTTCAAAAAGTCATACCAACAATTTCAAAAGTCCCTTAACTACTGTTGTATTCACATAAACATTTCATCACCTTTTCATATCTCACTACCGATTTTAGACCCAAAATGTCATTGTTTATACATCCAATTGGGATTGATGGATGTCAGAAAGGTGATATTATAAGATATATGATCCAACTAGTTAAAAAATCCATTATTAGATCAAATCAATAGGGCCCAAATTAAACTATTTGATTATATCACATCTAAACCATACAACTATTTTGCTACTCTATGCGGAAACAGTGTTGCTTTGAGCTCGGCCATGTATAACCCATTTTGTTACTATTGTTAGCAGTCAAGCTTCCAGGGATTAAGATTAGTAGTCTACTGATTCTAGCATAAATGAAAATGTCAACTAATATTTAAAAAATCGGCTAATATGTATCAATATCAGGCATCTAATACAAATATTTCTCGATACCACAATATTGTCATGATATTTGCCATATCGAAAAACATTGGCCAATATTTTCCCTATCAATTTACGTTTCTCAGAATTTTTTTTTTCAATATATTCGATACCGTTATATATTGTCCAACATCAATATAATTACGACCAATACCAATATCAATATTAATATTTTTCGTAACACTTGATTTTTCATGCATGATTATAATGTCATTATTAATATGCATTGAATTAATATAAAAAATAATTGTACAATAAAAAATGTAAGAAAAAATCTAATTAAGGGAAATTAGGCCAATGTCTAATGGCACCTATCCTCATGCTCGTACGTGTTTAAGGTAAAAGTTGTACGCCTTAAGGGTGCCTATGGGGCACTTATGTGAGATTTAGGTAAAATGAGTTACACCTAATGGGATGCTCATGCGCGATTGAGGCAGTATATTAGCGCTTGATATGATGCCTGTACACACCTATGCATGCGAGTGGCACTTGATACATGCTTTTCTAACATTCATATGTCAATTGTATATATAAAGAGGCTCTTGTGCCAAGTCAGTCGCTTCACATGGAAAAAGAGAGAGAGGGAGAAAAAAGAAGAAGAGAAAGGAGGAGACTGAAAGGGTTTTGAGAGCCATTTTTCATCAAATTTTACTAAATTTGTGGTTAAATGCAAGTATTTTAAAACTCATTCTTTGGTCTATTTTATGAATCCTTCGATTTTACATATGATCCTTGTTTTATTGTACATGCATGTCACCCTTCACACACACTTTTCAACTATCATTGTATGCATGTGTTTCACCAAACATTTTAAACTTTTATTTGGTTTTATCAAATATTTAAAAATTTCGTTTGTTTTTCACCGAACAAGTGAATATTTTGAAATATTATATTGTTAATAGAAATATTGTGAAGAAAAGTCATAAAATATTGTGTATTTAACTTTATATGTGATATTTCATACAAGTATTTAGTGAAAACTCTATTTTATTATCTAATCTAAATTTGCACTTCTCCTAGAGGGTTAAAAAATTTAGTATATTTATTACAGAGTTCTTTGTTTGTTTTTGTTGAGATTATCGAAAAGAATTGATGGTATATATTTAGACATGTCCCAATATATTAGGCACGCTTGAAAAATGCACTTATTATCCACGGGTGAAAAAGAGAAAGTGACGTTTGACCCCATATATAAGGAAAAAAATATAAACAGCCTGCTTACTGGTATTGAATAGTAGTATATCAACTTAAAATTATTAGAAATATGAGTAACTCATTCTTTAAAATCTCGCCTTTTGATTAGTTGATGTATGAGTCATCAGTCATTGGTTCTCAAAATTTAACTGGCATCGTATTTTATGTTTTGAGATGTTTTAGCTTGCTAAGTTTTGCAGGATTTGGTATGATTTTCGGATTGCATTATTTAATGGATACATTATACATTTTGGACTTCTAATATTTTCTTACAGTTTGTATAATTTGAATATTCATATAAGTAGAGAACAATTAGTACGAAATCATGATTTGAAATTTGCTTAATGGAACGTTTGACATATTGAAATTCACATGTGTTTTACAATTTTTCATCCTTCTATCCTTTTTGTTAACATGTATTTATATGTCATANAAGAAAAACCCTATAATTTGTTAAAGAATAAAAAATATTTTTTTTAGAATGAAAAAATATAAGGATTATTGTAATTGTATAGATTTTTATTTATTTACATATCGGACCATTATAGAAAAATCAACAGTGATATATTATAGTGGTAATCGAGATTTAAACTTATCATTCACGGGTGAAAGCAGCATTTGGCCCTATTTATAAAATAATATGTATGACAGCCTACATATAAGTCTTAAATAGTAGTGTTGGGCCTTTGGTTGTGCGAAAATAAATATAACTCGGATTTCAATTATCTGTTCCTTTAGTCAATAAGACCCTACTCGCCCTTAGTCTATAAGAATTAGCATGTTTGAACATAATTTATGTGACATACTTTGATTAAAAATCAAAAAGGAAAATTTGAAACTGTGCATATTTGTTATGAAAATTCACGACATTGCATCTGAATTTAATCCATTATTCCTTACGGTATGTTTTAATATAAATTGTATGTTGAATTATACAATTATATGTCTTATTGAGCTTTCGGTTCACTCTTATATTTGTTTTTTCACTAACCCCCTTCATATTAGCAAACTCGGGCACTTGCAAGTGAGGATTATCGTCGAAGAGCTGATTTGAAAAAATTTTGACTAAGATTTTGATGAAATCAATTATTGTTTTTTGTTTCAGAACAATAACCGTAGACCGAATTATTTTCATTTCAGTCATTTGGTTCTGTATTAATTTAGTTATTGCAGCATATTATGAGTAGAGTTAGGTTCCGATTTTCTTATTTAATTGTTCAGTTACTCTGATTTTGGTATAGACATAACTCCTTACACATATATTGACATCGTGATATAGTCTGCATTCTAGTCACCTGATAATATGGCATTTTGGATGTTATGGTTAAATTATTTACTTTATTTTAGGTCAATTGTGATATCAACGTTAAACTCATATCCATCGTTAATTTGAGCTTATTAATTGTCAATGAAATAATTATCGTTAATTATTATTTCGAGTTTGGTTTTAGGACGTGACAGGATGCCATTGGAACGACAATTGAGGAATTAGACTTAGAATGTGAATATTTTGATATTGTATTGCCGTCTCAAACGATAGCCTTAGGAGGTTCATTTTCATTCGGTTGAATGGTTTGTAATTGGTCTAATTATTACGATGTCCATGGGTGATGATGTAGTCAGATTACAATTTTTCTTATATGGCTATTTGGTTACGCTGTACATATATATTGACATCATGTTACAGTCGATATTCGAAGCCATTTTTTAGTGTGGCATTTTTAGATCCTATATTGTGGCTGATTATTACATTTTTGTGTTGGTTGTCAATATTGACTTATAGTTCACGTCAAAAGTCGATTTGGGATGTTGGAACTAGTGATAGCTATATTTCTAGTCTTAAGCTTAGAAATGGATTCAAACTAATAATATGAGTAATTCAGATAAGATGGATCAATTTTGTTAATTATTAGAGTTTGGTAAGGGGACGTGACAGTATCAAATGGCTGTCATGTACAGCTTCAATTTGTGATATATTGTGTATTTAATCAGATACTTTTCCCTACAGAAATTTTGGATTTGGAGAAGTACTTATATTATTGGAGGCCAAACGGGGTTAGTTTGGTTAATTCCTATATCTGATGCGAGTTTATGATTTACTATATTGTTTATGATTCTGGGTGTAATATCTGACCCAGCTTTAATCATTTATGGTTAATTGATATAATCAATGTCTTTATTATATAACCAACTCATGCTAAGATCATGACACTTCACCCATTGATTTGAGATATATTAGCATACACATGCAACCAGCTAGCTGACAATTCAGCTACAATTGGTACAGCTAAGAGAACTAAGCATAAGAAAAAGCACAACAATAATAATAACAAAAAGAACATTAGATCACATTAGGTGACTCATCTATATAAATTTATTTTTTTCATTCTGCTTAGGTTAGCACAATATCTTCTAATAATACAAACAACTTTAATTCATTTTTAGCATCTCAGTTAAATTTTTCTAAATTTATCTTTTAATATTTTCACTCAAATCATAACTAATTCACATTTTTACAAGCATAAGATGTCTTTTCTAATGAACACCCTCATCTCCAGTAACATTCTAGGCATTTTCAAAAGATAGGAGCCAATTGAACGAAGGTGTTTCCTAAAAAAACACAATAACAAACAAGAATTAGACAGCTTCTACAAAATCTATGTGCCCATACTAAGTCTTGATCATCTAGCAGTCTATGTTCTACAGCACCATCGTCGACTTGAAAAGATCACCATCAACATATATCAAACTTCAAACACAGCACCAAAATTACGTAACATAAAAGATCAAACTTCACAGACAAACAAACCTGAAGATAGTCAATGTAGAAAAACGAAGGGGAAACAGCAATTCAGACTCAAAAAATAGTTAGCGACTTACATCAATTTGGCCTTTCTTAGCAACATTACCCCAATCCTTAGCGGCAACTCCAGTTTTCCAATCAAAATCAACTGACACCGTCTCGGATGGATTATTGTCAGGCAACCAAAAACACGCCAGATAATCTCCTGACTCTGACGCTGTGAACGCAAACTGCCCTGACTCCACATGCTCCGAGTGGTGATAGCTATTTCCGTGCGACGAGGTCACCTACGCCATGAATCCAAACCAAATAAAAAAAATAAACTAGAGAAATAAAGCTTTCAAATCAAGCAATACACACATATTTGTACAAATTATGTATACTTCATCTACTCCTTAAACCCCCTTAATTAACACGTTCAATGAATATGCCGGAAAATCAAGTTATTCCAAATTCTATCCAAATTTTGAACAAAACAGCGTCCTTTTTTATTTTTATTTTTTATTCTTTGGCGGACGAGATTTCACCTACGGCATAATCCCCACAAATTCACATAAACTACACAAATTAAACTCCAAATCCAAGCAATTTCAGGCAATAAACAGATAGATGTGTTTTCCTCAAAAAAAAACGGATTTTCATTTACTCGAACGGTGAGCTTGTGAGAATCTGGCAAAGGGGTGCCTTCGTGAGGGTTCTGGACATGGTACTTCCCGACAGTCATCGAGTTAGCTTTGATATCTTCGGCGATGCATTTCGTACGGCCTGATTTTAGATCGAACCTCACCGATTGAGAGAAATCGAGCAGAAACCCTAGGACGACGACGAAAGGTAAAGCTCTGCTGATCATGACGGCGATTAAATACTCCTATATGCCAGCGTGGATATCGGAGTCGCGGTCCTGTTTGAGAAAATCGGATTTTCCGGTGAATATGGAGGTTCAACAACAGAGGTGAATGAACCGTAGACGAAGCATCAAGGCCCGAATGATGGCGATAACGAGAACCACCAGCGCGCTCACCACCGTCTTCGTTTCACGTCTTGTGACGAGGGCTGGCGGGTGATTAAAATTGTGACGTACATGGTCTTAGGTGGCGGCATCCCATTCGCCGAGGCTACGTGCAGCG
>JAODPA010068379.1:0-10236 GCA_025585075.1 Nepenthes mirabilis | reverse complement strand
TCGTATCATAAAATTGACCCCAAAATTGGAATCCCCACGTCCCAATGATGAATATATGTCGTCCGCGGGTCCGATCTCGCGTGTTTGGACCCGTTCGCGGCGTTCGAGCCCATTAAAGGGGCACTGTTACTGTTCACCCGAGACAAAAGGTGGATTTTGCATGTTTCCACCTTCGTGAAATGATGAAAGAACCCTAGAATATGAATCCCCGTATCCCAATTGTACATATACATCGACCGGATGCCGAATTTAGCAAGATTTGACCCGTTCGTGGCATCCGGGAGCCTTGATAGTTTACCATTGTGGACAATTTGGAAATAAATGGGAAGTTGTGTACTTCCACCCTCGTGATAAGTTAAATCGAACCCAAATGTGAAATATCGTGTACAAAGAGTACGTACGGATCTATCGGACGTCCGATTCCCAAGTATCGAACCGTGTATGGCGTCCGGGTGTTCAAAGAGAAATCCGATAATGTTCACCCAAAACGAAATGAGAAATGCAAAGTGTTATGTGATCATAATTGTAATGAAAGTAACGTTTAAATGATTAAACGTAAATGTAAACCCCGAATGTGAATCCATATGCTGGAGGCAGAGGAATGAGTCTCGGAGGTTCCAAAGTGACTTGTGATCATTTGAGGTAAGAATCTGATCTCTCTTGTGAACTTGAATCGATTATGGTGACTAAGGGAACTGGATCCCGTAGAAAGTGGAATTGAACTTGTGATGACTGATTGTGATTAAGGGAATTGAGTCCCATTGGTTATTGAGAACCGTGACGTGAATGGAAGGGAGTCCACATTGTGCTTGAGATGATATGATCTCCTGGATGGAGATGTGTTTGATGATGTAATCTCCCGGTTGGAGATGATTGTGATGGGAATGAGGTTTCCCAAGATATGATTGTGTGGCAAATGTGGATTTCCCTCTCCAAGTGTCGAACCTAACCCTGAAACTAGGACCCTGAGTCATATGGGTAGTATTCTTTAGTGTTCCATGTCCATCGTGGTGGGAACTCGAGTGATACTTGGCCACGTATTCCGGCCGCTCGTGTGAGCGGGTGATGTCTGTGGTACGCTTTAGGAAACTACTGTGGAAGAACAAGGATTGCACTGGACCCCGGGGGTGTGGGGTGCGTCTATCGATGCTACATATTGAGATATAGTCGTCTGAGATGATTGTTGCATGGATGCAACCGAAGGTCGTGTGCTACTGACCGAAAGTAGTAGCCGTGGCTTTAGAATGTGTAGCAAACACATTCCTGTCCTCGTTCTCTCGCATCGTTGGTTAGTACGATCTACTAGCCGGGGTCCGCAAAGATGATATAATAATAAAAATGAATAATGTCCAATCGATGAACCCGTGAATCGAGTGATTCAAGATAGAACCGTGAAACTGTAATGAGAATCTTGTGAATCCAAATGATGACCAATCAGTGTAATCGTGAGAACGGTAGGAATCAAGTGATTCCAGTTGCTTCCTATTCCCTGTCCTGTTCCTTGATTGTAGAGAGTGTGTGTATCCCCTCTCGTTTCAGTCCTTATACATGTCTTGGAGGGGTGTTTATGATTACATTTGCTGAGCTGTTGGCTCACTCTTGCTATTGTTTGTTCCTTTCAGATAAGAACACTTAGGTGGCACATGTAGATAGAGCAAGGAGAGAGACTTGCTCGATGAGATTGGCTAGACGGCGAGTGCGCGAAGGCTCTGGACTTAGAGTTGGATCGGATTGTGGACGGCCACTCGGGGTTGAGCGTGGCTCATTATTGTTGTTTTATGATTTTATTATACTTCTGTAGATGTATGATGATTTAGTTATGCTTCCGTGTCTGTATATATGTTTTTGATTTTGGTTTCATTAGATGGCATCTCTCTAGATCCAGTATAGTAGGTTGTGTACTGTATTGGAGCCATGGATGATATGGCAGATGTGTGATCCTGTGTGGCATGTTGTAGGCTTTGAGTTAAGCCTTTGATAGATGTGTGCTTGTATAAAATGATATTTAGACAGGTTGTATTTTCGGTTTTCGTCCAGTTGTAGAGGAAACTCTGTCGGATTTTCTATAGAGTCCATAGGTTAATTATGGGCTTTAGGGTGTGTTTAGGCATTGACGGAGGTTATTCAATAGAGAATAATCTGGTCCGTCACAATTTCCCTCAACCATTTCAACCGTTCCAGCAAAAGGCAGTGGGAGAGAAAGGGGAAAAGAGAAGGAGGAGGAGAAAATCCATCGATCCGATCCGAGTAAGAATAACGGTGAATCAAGTTCACGCATGTGTATTTTGGACGTTATATACCGTTTGTACAGTGTTTTAATATCTCTACAACTATATTTACGCTCTAAAAGTATGTTTCTCCCTGTTCTGTATAAATAAAGCCTGCTTCTGCAAATTATTCGGATAGATTTTATATTTATCTATACGTGTGACAATATATAGCTTTGATTTCATGAAAAATCATGTATTTGATACTTGATTTATGTCCGAAAGCTTGACCGAAACCCTAGATATGAAAATTAAGGATTTGGTACTTTAAATCTATGGTTCTGCATATTTACTGTAAATTAACCAGATAGATTTTATGTTTATGCATGTGTTTGGTATTCGTTTTATATCTAAAAAATTTATCGAAACCCTAAGTATAAAAATGAAGAGATTTCATGTTTAAAATCCATAATTTCTAATATGTGACTGTTAATTTGTAAAAGAGTACTGTTAATGTTATGATTTATAACTGAAAAATTTACACGGAACTGCACTGTCAAGTTTATGTTGATTTTGAAGTAGCCTGAAAGGTTACTTGCCTGATTCTAAATGATTTACTGATAAATTACTGAGGAATTGCTGAAGCATATTGAAGAGTTAACCATGAGATTTTAACTAATTTTCTTAAGAATGATAGATTATAAGCTTTCTAATACTGTTAATTAGGACCCATGACTGATATACGGTCATGTGAGGTTCTCTAACATGCGTTAAGACATTACAGTGGTAATTGATGATAACTCTATCTATTGAGTTATACATGGTCCACCTTTCCGCGGGGCGTTAATTAAGGAGGGTAGTATACTGATCTTGGAGGCTAATAATCCTCCGATCCTTGAGGCTGATAACCCTCCGTCAACTTTGAATTGTGCGCTATAAAACACAATTGGTTCCAATACCATCACTGATACTAGCCTTTAATTGTGTGGAAAAAACACAATCTATTCTCGATTATTCGCCCCCTCAACTAGTAGGGTATGCTAGTTGGGTCCCTAGAATATCGAACTAGAATTTCTGAAGAAACACATAAGTTTTGGAACTTATACCGTTGCATGTTTAAATAGAATCATGCTTTACTTCTATTTTCATGAACTGCTTCTATTCTTCTGACATGATATTACCGTGGTTTTCTACCCTAACATGATTTATGGTTTTCAAGACCTATTTGTATGGAAATTATACTTTCCTCATAATTATTGTACGTATTTCTACTCATCTGTACTCATATTCTACATGAAAGCATAAATAATAATTTTTAAGACCTGTTCCTGTAGAATCATGCTTTTCTCATATTTTTGTATATGTTCCTATTCTTTGACAGTTTCTAGAACCGTCTGCATTGTGTTCTGCTAATATTTCCGTAATCATTGTCTTATCGCATTTATGCTTTAAATGCAACTGTATCTACTTTACTACACTATGTTCTACACGAGAGTATTATATTCTGTACATTTTAGTACCTTGCTGGGTTTTGGTACACTGTTTTATTTTTTTTCCCTCCAGATAAGGATATAGAGAAGATACTAGATGATCAGGCCTAGTTAGAGCTAGCGAGGAAGATCAGGAGCCTTGAAGTTTCTGAAGACTTGGGACTGTGATTATGTTATTGTAAATATTTGAATCTTGAAGGAGGATCATGTATAGATAGTTACGATATGTATTATATTCTGTTAGAATTGTATTTATACTTTCACAGGTTTCTGTTAAGGATATAGATACTTCCGCTATATTTTTTTGGATTTTGTACAGATCCTAGATGGCATCTCTTATATATTTCTGATTTAGTGGATAAAATTATATTTGAGCCATGGATCGCATTTATGGTCCTGTGAATGTGTGTTATAGGATGTGAACTATGATATTTGGTTAGTTGTGTGCTTGTACTGGTCCTGTGATTATATTGTGGTCATAATTCTGAGGTTTGGATATCGAGTATGCTTTGTACAGGGTATTCATTAAAGAATGTATTTTGGTTTCTGTCCAATTTTAAATAAAACTCTACCAAAATTTCTGTAGAATTACTTATCTAAATTTATAAATTCTGTCCTGAATCTATCTGACGAGGGGTCCTATGAGAATTAAGATCCATTCCGTCACAATTGGTATCAGAAAAAATGAGATGCCTTAGGAATGATTTGAATCATAAGCGAAATCTTAGAAAATGATCCTAATTGACCGAATAGGTAGGGATAGATATAGACTGAATAAGTTAGGTCAGAAAATCCTAGGTGTTGTAGCTTGCATAAGTTAGGATTGACTTGAGTTAAGACTTAGTGATTAAGCTGAACAATTAAATTGATTTACGGTGGCCTCAGGCTGTGACGAACCGGGTTATTTTTCCTAATAACCCCTCCGTCAATAAACTAATATAATTTAATATTTTATAATTTCTGTAGAAAATTGGGCAGAGTTCCCTTTGTAACTTGAACGTTTGCCAAAATACAAGTACCTGTAAGAAACTCTGTTCAATTTCCACAAATATATTCAACTTTACACACAGGATCTCAGATCCACTAAACTCTATAGTGGCACCGGCATCATAACTCAGGTATGATGTCGGTTGAGGTAAAGATGCCAACTAAAAGAACCCATACATTACCACAAATATAAACTGCGGAAGCATGATAACCATAGTATACAAAAATCAAAATCATTTATCCACAACACTCCCATGCCATACATAATCAGACTAGATCCTCGAGTTTTCTTCAAAATCCACGTGGCCTATCTTGCTTCTTGGTCCTATTCTGTTTCGTCGGGCATCAGGGCATTTTCATCTGAAAAGAGAGAGTGCAAGGGTGAGCTTATCGCTCAGCAAGTATAGTCATACATCACTATCAAACTGTGGATAATATAAACATGACAATGAAAAGGAGTATCATGCAATTGAACTATCATAACATATGGAAGGGAAAGAACATTCAATTAACATTCAATTACCGTTTAACTTATGTTTTCACATTTTTTTCTTTTTAATCTTTGCGGACCAGGGCCAGTAGGTCGTACTAGCAACGATGCGAGAGAACGAGGAAATGATCATGATACTCCACATGATCTAAGGCCGTGAGGGCTTATTCTTAGACCCAGCCGAGGGGTCGTCTGCATATCGTATCAATACATCATATCATCATGTCAATAATCGCCCCATTCCACCGGGGTACCAGGGCAGTCCTCGTTCTTCCACAATAGTATCCCAAGGCGTGACACGGCCATCACTCGCTCACACAGGCGACCAGAATACGCGGCCAAAGTATTCTTCGGGTTTCTACCGAGATGAACGTGTTAAACCAGAGAATACTACCCATCTAGAAGTCCATGGTCCTAGTTTCATGATTCCGTTTCTATTGTTTTTCATTTCCATTTGAGGGAAAGTCCACCATATCCATTTTTGCCGTATCTCCCGCCATTTGGGAGGTTTCATCATATACATATCACATTGTGGACTTCCCTCCATGTACTCATTCGGTTCTCATTTCTTTTTGGAACTTAAGCATGTTTTCCCATTTCCATTTATATGCATCTTTATCATAATTCATGAGAGAACTTTAGATTTCTTACCATTGACAAGCCATCCATATTGGGGTCCTCCGGAGCCCGTTTTGATACAACCGATGTACAATTTATAACTTCAAGCTTACATTATTTGCATTTGGGACATGGCGATTCATACTTTGAGATCAAATTAACATTATTTGGAGAAGAAAATACAGTGAATCCGAATCTTCCATATGATTAGGGTTTGGTGGTACCAAATTGTTCAATTTGGAGCTTTATTCAGTCAATAAGTCATAGATTCCGTGATTAGACATGGGTTATAAACTATTTATATTTTGGGTGTGGGTATTGAGACGATAATACCCGATGAAGAACGAATAAAAATCATAGAAGAACAAATAGTGAGTATGAAAACACTTGCCTCGACGCGTGCTATCACTTTGAAAACTGGGTCTCGGTCGAATTCGGACTTTACACCTCGATTTCTCCCTTTCTCTCTCTAGGCTGGCGTCCTCTCTCTCTCTCCTGGCCTGAACACTTCTGGAAAAGTGTGGGGAAAGAGTGGAAAATCGTGAGAATTCGTAAGCTGGCCGGCTATATATACTGCTCGGGCTGCTCGAGCGCTGGCGAGCGACCATCGAGCGCCAAGGTATTCTGGAGGCTTCGGGAAAATTCGCCAGGGCGGCTGGCGTGCGCGAGAAGATTCTGGAAGCGCCGCTCGAGCGGGCTTCGAGCGAGCATCGAGCGGGCTAGTTTCTGGTTTTATGGCTCGAGCGGGAATCGAGCATGCATCGGGCGGGACAGCTTCTGGTTCTATGGCTCGAGCGAGGCTCGAGCAGTTAGCCCGCCAACGATACTTTAACCACAATTTTCGAAGATTTTCTTCCAAATTTCTTCCAAGACTCTTATTTAGGTATCCATTATGTTATTTATTGTTTTACTGATTGACTCACGAATTGGGAACCTCACAACTCTCCCCTTCTTATAGAAATTTCGTCCCCGAAATTTAACAATGTTGAAAATTGAAGAACATTACATACCTTGAAAAAGATGGGGATACTTTTCCCGAACCTCGTCTTCTCTTTCCCATGTTGCTTCTTCACGGGAATGGTTCCGCCATAATACTTTAACAAGAGGGATTACTTTTGAGCGCAGAGTTTGTTCTTTGCGGTCAAGAATTTCTATTGGTTCTTCCACATAAGATAAGTCCTCATTGATAGCCAAGGGACTATAATCAATCACGTGTGTGGGGTCATAAACATATTTTCTTAACATCGAGACATGAAAAACATTATGTACCTCGGCTAGGCTAGGTGGCAATGCCAATCGATATGCTACTTCGCCAACTCGCTCGAGGATCTCAAATGGTCCGATGAAACGTGGTTTTAATTTTCCCTTAACACCAAATCTGGAAACTCCCTTCCATGGTGCCACCTTAAGGAAAACAAAGTCGCCGACTTCGAATTTGAGCTCAGTTCTCCTTTGATCGGCATAACTTTTCTGCCGACTCTGGGCAATCTTTAGTTTTTCAATAACTACTGCAATCTTTTCTGATGTTTCACGGATTATATCAGGGCCTAGCAGGCGCCTATCTCCTGTCTCTTCCCAGTGTATGGGTGATCGACACTTCCTGCCGTAAAGTGCCTCAAAGGGAGCCATTCCGATACTCGTCTGAAAACTGTTATTGTAGGCGAACTCGGCTAGCGCTAAGTGATCATCCCAATTTCCTTTGAACTCCAATACCGAAGCTCGAAGCATATCTTCTAGTATTTGAATCGTCCGCTCAGATTGACCATCAGTTTGAGGATGATAGGCCGTACTAAACTTCAACTCCGTTCCCAATTCACGATGTAAGCTTTCCCAAAATTTAGAAACGAATCGTGGGTCACGATCTGACACAATTGATACCGGCACACCATGAAGTTTAACAATTTCATTGATGTAAAGCTGTGCTAAGCGATCCCGGGAGTAAGTGGTTCGGATGGCAATAAAATGAGCGGACTTTGTTAGTCGATCTACGATAACCCAGATCGCATCGTGGTTCCTTGGAGTTCTTGGCAATCCGGTCACAAAATCCATTGAGATATCCTCCCACTTCCAACTGGGAATGGGCAGGGGTTGTAGTAATCCAGAGGGTTTCTTTCTTTCTGCTTTTAATTGTTGACAAATAAGGCACCGGCCGACGAAGGCAACAATTTCCCTTCGCATATTTCTCCACCAGAACATTTTTCTTAGATCCTGGTACATCTTGTTTACTCCAGGATGGATTGTATATTTAGACCGATGTGCCTCTTTCATTATCTCCTCCTTAAGGTCTTTGTCATCAGGTACACATAACCATTCCCGAAATCTTAAAATTCCATTAGTGCGTTCATTGAAATCAACACGGGAATCCTTACTGAGGTCGCTGGCAATATCTGTCAAAAACGGGTCCTTCCTTGATCCTCTGGAGGATCTCGGGTTGCACTTGTAAGAAGGATATTATCATTCTATTTCCTTTCACGAATCGCCGAATGTCGTAGGATTTTAAGCAATTTAGCATCTCCATCTGCTTGACTTGTAGACTTGCTACAAGACTGGTCCGACGACTCAGAGCATCTGCGACCACATTTGCCTTCCCGTGTTTATAAAGTATATCACAATCATAATCTTTAAGAAATTCGATCCACCGTCGTTGCCTCATGTTTAACTCTTTTTGCGAAAATAAGTACTTGAGGCTTTGATGGTCGGAATATACTAAAAACTTTTCACCATATAGATAATGCCTCCATATTTTTAGTGCGAACACCACGGCAGCTAATTCTAAGTCATGAGTCGGGTAATTTTGCTCATGGATTTTTAATTGTCGGGATCCATAAGCTATTACCTTACCCCTTTGCATTAGAACACATCCGAGGCCATACTTAGAGGCGTCGCAATACACCTCGAATCCTCCCGAATTATCAGGAAGGGCCAGAACAGGTGCTGATGTTAAGCAATCTTTTAGTTTCTGAAAGCTTCGGTCACACTCGTCGGTCCAGACAAAGCTTACTTCTTTCCTTGTTAGACGAGTGAGGGGTAATGCTATCCGAGAGAAATTCTCCACGAAACGGCGATAATAACCGGCCATCCCCAGAAAGCTACGAACTTCTGTCACAGTCGTGGGTTGACTCCAGTTGACCACTGCTTCGATTTTCTGTGGGTCCACCGAGACACCTCCATTAGAAATTACATGACCCAAGAATACTACTTTATCCAGCCAAAATTCACATTTCTTCAGTTTTGCAAACAACTGGTGTTCCCGAAGAGTCTGAAGAACAATCCTCAAATGTTCCTCATGTTCCGTGTGACCCTTAGAATAAATTAAGATATCATCGATAAAGACCACCACAAACTTGTCTAGGTATGGTTGTAAAACCCGATTCATTAGGTCCATGAATACGGCCGGGGCATTGGTCAGCCCGAACGGCATCACAAGGAATTCATAGTGTCCATACCTCGTTCGGAAGGCCGTCTTTGCCACGTCTTCCTGTTTAACACGGAGCTGATGATATCCGGATTGAAGATCAATTTTTGAAAACACACGTGCTCCTTGTAGTTGATCGAAAAGATCATCAATCCGTGGTAGCGGGTACTTGTTTTTTATTGTTATTTTATTTAGCTCTCGATAGTCGATGCATAACCTCAAAGTCCCATCCTTTTTTCGTACAAATAGGACTGGAGCACCCCATGGAGAAACACTAGGTCTAATGAAACCCAGATCCAGAAGGTCCTGCAATTGCTGCTTTAACTCTTGTAGCTCAGCAGGAGCCATACGGTATGGTGCTTTTGAAATAGGTGCCGATCCCGGCACGAGATCAATCCCAAATTCAACTTCTCGATGAGGGGGTAGAGTAGTCAATTTGTCAGGGAATACATCATCAAACTCACACACCACTGGGATGTCTTTAATTGACAATATATGGCTTTCTTTTACCGTAACATAGGCCAAATAGGCTTGGCATCCACTTTTGAGCATATGACGGGTTTGCAATGCCGAAATGAAGCTAGATGATTCCACCCGTCTGACTCCTTGAATGTGAAAAGATTCACATCCGGGAATCTCAAAATCAACCTTTTTATGAAAACAGTCAATGGTTGCATGGTTCCTGGACAACCAGTCCATACCCAAAATAACATCGAAACCCCTCATATCAAGGAGAATCAAATCAACATTTAGGGGTAATCCATTTACCTCAACAACACAACCTGGATAGGAAACATCAATACAAATGGAAGTGCCCATGGGTGTGGATACTGCTAAGGTATAATCAAGGCATACAGGTAAAATTGTAATTTGACGAGTTATTCGAGGGGAAACAAAAGAATACGTAGACCCGGAATCAAATAGTACTGAACAAGGAATTCCACAAATATAGATAATACCTTCTACCACGTCATCTGATGCTTTGGCCTCACTTGCAGATACCGCAAAGGCTTTTCCTTGAATAGTAGG
>JAODPA010068377.1:0-10236 GCA_025585075.1 Nepenthes mirabilis | reverse complement strand
TATAATCAAAACTGTTGTGTTATCGAATCCTTACTCTGCGAGAGATACGTGGATTAGATAGCAACACTAAATAGTGCTCGTGCGAATGGAAATGAGACAGAGAATGATAAGTAGAGTTTTACGTGAAAAATTTTCTTTTAAATGAGAAGAAAAAATCAAAAGATTTTAGTCCAATAACTGCTTTCACTATCAGAGGGTTCAAATGCAGGAGGCCGAGGACTGAGTATATGGAAACTTAGAAGAGTCACTCTTGCTACACAAAGTCTTTACTATGACATAACGTGATTTTCTGTTCCTTCCCTCGTTTCTCTATTACGGCTAGTAAGAGTAAATACTGGATTATTTATTTGACAAACAGTTAATATATTTATAGTGGTAAGCTTTTCTTTGAGAGGAGTCTACATGAGATTGGCGTGTGCAGGGGATCCTACCACCAACTTTACAAATCCATTTTGCTGTGTCAGGAAGGTTGCGTGCACGCCCGCCTAATGTGATGTTTCTTTTGCAGGGGTCACGTGCTGTGCTAGTCATCATTTCTCTTGCAGTTTGATAGAGTCAGCCGTGAAATCTCTGGCACGCCGATTTTCCAGGCGGGGTGATGTCTAAGGCCCATATTGTGTCTATGGGCCTAAGTGGACTTTGAGTCCATTATACTACATGAGCCGGCCCCGGCGCTTGGACCTCTTAAGTCTCTTGAGCCTATTAGGTCTTTGTGGTATTAGGGCTAAACTCTAAAAAATGGATCTTAAAGTAGGCATTGGGTATCAGTACCCATTAGTAGCCCCCCATGCCAAATGGTCCAAGTACCTTGGCCCTTTGGTATGTCCAATGGTCGCGAATGAGTCTTACATGAAAGTTCTTTCCATAGGAAATTCGCTTGCACTTTCGCTCCTTGCAAATGTCCGCGAACACGGTCGGAACCAAAAGCCTGGGGACATATGACCAAAATGTCCGAGAGCTCATTGAAGCTTGCACTTTGCCTAAAACGTTCGGGAAATTTTACGGTCTACGGCTGACCATAATGTTTGAGGACTTTTTGGATTTTAGGCACTGCTAGACATTTATAAATGATCACCGTCTTTGCATATTTACCCAGGATCCACAAATGTCCTCGGATAATATAGGCTTTGATGAGGGCACGTCCGAGTACATTAAAGCGCGTTGGTATCCGAGAATTCCCTGAGAGTCTAAGAGCTTGGCTTGCGCCGTCATTTCTGCCATTAAAGAGTATTAAATGTGCAATTAATGAGATTGACGTCACCTTAGAAACGCAAAGCTCACTATCTCTGGCAGCGTACGGGTGACTGATGCGTGGCAAAGGTAATGATGGGGCGCACCTTTGAGCCTTTTCAGCCGTTTTCAAATATGATTCTAACCTTCATTTTTCACCACGCGACCCTATGGTTTTCTCTTGAACTCTTTGCTACCGTTCTCTCAAGCCTCTTCTCCCCATTCCTTTTGTATTCTTTCTTCAATTTCCATGGCTCCTGGAGTTAAAGAAATCACGTCTTCCTTATTCTTAGCTGGTCTCAACACCATCCGCACGAAGTATAATATCCCTGATTCGATGGCGATGGTGGTCCCTGAGCCCAATGATAAGGCATGTAGCCCGCCTGATGGGTTCATAACCGTGTATGAAGTCCATCTCAATGGTAGGCTTCGTTTCCCTATCCCCATAGAGCTATACAGCATCATGTGGGCACTCGGGGTCCCATTTGCGAGACTGCAGCCTAACGCCATTAGGCACCTTATTTCTTTTTGTGTTTTTGTACGCTGCCATAACAAAGTGCTTGAACTTGCCATAGTGAAGGTAATGTTTTGTTTTACCCATATTTTGGACTGGGTCATCATGACTCCACAACCTGAGTTTGTAGTTATGAGTGGTGAAAACCCTGATTCTACCAAGAGGTGAAAAGATAAATTTTTCTTCTTGTCTGTCCGAGAGAACTAGGCTATTGACAATACCTTGGAAAACGTGGTTGCCCAGCACCGTTTGGACGCCTCCAAAGAGGAGAGGGGGTCTGCTAAGGGGGTCGTAGATTTGACGATTGCCAACCTTGGCACCTTTTATGAAAATAAGAAGAACATATGGTTAAGACCCAAGAATTTGAAGAGAGCCAAGTGGGGGTCTCAGGCTGAAGACTCTGGTGTCGCTGTTGCTACTTCTCACAAGAAGAAGAAGAAGAAGAATAAGTCGAAGAAGGACGTGGAGAGACCTCTGAGGATCGAGGAGCTAACAGAGCGTCCAAAGAAGAGTCACTGGACTGAGATTTCAAAAAGTTCGACGGCCATCGTTGAGTACTCCTCTTCTGATGACGATAACGCTGCGATAGTGCCTCTCTTTCGGCGATCGAGATCTCTGCAGGAGGCCTCCGTCTGAGACGCTGCAGGTGTTGGACCTTCAGCCTCTGCCGAGTCGTCCAGGAAGCCTTCTGAGCTTGTGTGCCAGCTCGCAGACCCACCTGTCACCCAGCCTTTCTCTGACGAGCCAATTCCTGATATCCCTTCTGGGTTTTCTGGTGAGATATCAGATTGGATGGATAATCCATCCGAGGACACCATTGTGGAGCAGGCTGCAAGGGAGGCTAAGGCAACTTGGACCGATGAAGAAGTGATGACGATGACGACGTCAACTGCTGATGCTGTTGAGGTCGAGGAGAGTCATGCTGTTGAACTACCTGTTGCAGAGCCTGCTCCAGAGTCTATTGAGCGCCCCTGCCTTGCGATCTAAATTTATAGTCTGGTGATAATGCCGACTGTGGCCTCTGAGGATCCTCTGGTCGAGGACGGTGCAGGGATGTCCATTGCCGCTGAAGCCAAGGCTGCGGCCGAGGATCATTATGAAGCGGCTGAGTCTCCAGTCTTGGATGATGTTGCCTTAGCGCTCGTGGCCAAAGTAGAGATTTCTGTGGTGTAAGAGGCCGCGACCACAGAACCCGGGGAGCCAGAAGCTCCTAGAGGGGAGAGCACTTTCGGGAGTTCCTTTGTGACCAAGGTATCCCTTTATCCCCCTTCTGGAGTTGTCCTTCTTTGTTCATGTTCTACTGATGTGTCTTGCCTTTGTAGTTTCAGGATATGGTCGGCGCCCTTGGCATGATCATCAGTGAGACTGCCCAAGTTTACATAGAGCTTGAAGCTTCCAGGTCCCTGGGGGAACAAGTGCAGAGTTTAGAACTCAAACTCACTGAAACTGAAGACCGCATTTCTTTCCTGGAGGGCCAATTGAAGGAGCAGGAGAGGTTGCACATCTTCCTCCGAGAGAGGAATCTCTTGCTAGAACAGGAGTTCAGGACTTCGTTGAAGTCTGATGACATTACTCCTACCCTCGAGCGTAAGTATTGGGACGCCATTGACATGTGCCGTCGGGTCATGGAGCTTTTGGTCTTGGGGTTCCCTACTACTCTCTTTGACACGAGAAACTCCAGTTCCAAGCACAAGAACGACTTGGTTGGTCTCCCATCACGCTGGAGGTCTCCTGAGCCTTCATGGTCTCCTGGGACAGCCAGGATTCTCGGAGCTGGTGAGAACCTCATCTCCCTAATGTGTCTTGTTGCACACACATTTTTTATGTATGCATACTGTTGTACATATGTTGAATACATGAATAAAATTCATATTGTTTAAGTGCAAATATCTCATTTGTCTTACTCGGACTGCTTGAGTGTCTGATTCTTTTATGACATGATGTTAAAGAGACTTAATCTCATGCTAGTTTAACGTCTAAACATTTTGACCGTCTTAGATTAAAGATGCTACTTCTAGGGTCGTCGCATGCCTATTATTTTAAGCCCCCTAAGTTTTAAGTACAATCTCTAGGGCTGCTTGGTATCCTACCAAGTTTTAAGTATAACTTCTTGGGCCACTCGGACATAGCCGAGTTTTAAGTATGACCTCTTGGGCCCCTCGGACATAACCGAGTTTTAAGTTCGGCTTCATAGGCCGCTTGGACTCAGCCAAGTTTTAGAGAAAGTGAAAGGGTTGCCTTCACTTGACTCAGGGGCAGTCTAGGTCTTGCTGATCAATAAAATGATGTGCAAACATTCAATAAAATCCAAAACAATAAACAAGTTTAAGGCATTTTATTATATTCGTAAAATGTGTTACATCAGATGGTACGTTTCGCCTTATTTGGCTATCTATACATAGATTTATTGGTAGTACTTCTTGAGTTGTATGACGTTCCATGTCGGAGGGGCTAGTCTGCCTTATTGGATGTGCAATTTATACGTCCTATTTTAAAAAATGGCCGAGATCATGGACGACCCTTCCCAATTTGGGAAGAGTTTATTCCAACCGATATTTTTACCGGTGGCCTCTATGTTCCTCAGTACTATGTCCCCGACTTCGAACTGTCACACCTTCATCTTCCTATTGTAATATCGGCCACCTTTTGCTAGTACGCCGCTGTTCTCAGTCTTACAAGGTCTCGTGCTTCCTCAAGCATATTAAGATTTTCTTGAAATCTTTGGTCATTGTCACTCGGAATGAAGCACTCGACCATTAGGCTTGGAAGTTCGACTTCCACTAGAATGACCGCTTCTACCCCGTAGCACAGAATGAAGGTTATTTCTTAGGTAGGCTCTCTCAGAGTCGTCTTGTATGACCATAGCATTGATGGCAGCTCGCCGACTAATGAGCACCCAGCGTTCCCTAGTTTCGTCTTCAGCCAGTGAAGTACCGTGCGGTTCATGACCTCCACTTGACCGTTACATTGTGGGTACGCAACCGATATATGTACCAACCTATTCTTAGGTTAGCGCAATACTTGGACAACCTTTTTTTTTTTAGAATTGGGTCACATTGTCAATCACAATCACTCTGAAATTCCAAACCTACGGACGATATTCTGTCAAACGAAGTCCATTGCGTTCTACTATGTGATGCGTGCCAGTACCGATTTAGTAAAATAGTCGATCCCAACTATTAGGAACTTCATTTATCCAGATGCTACCGACAATGGCTCGAGTATGTCCAGCCCCCATTGTGCGAACGGTCAAAGTGACTGTAGAGTTTTGAGTTCCGTATGTGGCTGGTGGGGCAGGTTGCCGTGAACTTTGTAGTTTTCATATTTCCGCACAAAATCCATGGCATCATCTTTCATGGTCGGCTAGTAGTACTGTTATCTCATGAGTTTGAACGCGAGGTTCTTGCCTCCAATGTGGGATCCACAAATCCTAATGTGTACTTCTTCGAGAGCGTAGTCGGCCTCTTCAGGAGAGAGGCACTGTAGATATGGGGCTCAGAAACCTCACCTATACAACTGGCCGTCCATGATGGTGTACTATCCTGCTATTTTTTTCACCGTGGCCATATCCGCATCCTTAGACAATGTCTCGTCGGTCAAGTACCTGAGGTATGGGGTCATCTAATTGTTAGCTTCTGAGATCTTCATTACTTCTAGTTCCGGATCTTCCACATTAGGTCATACAAGGACCTCGCACATTCTTTTGGCATACTGCTCGAGGTCACCTAAGGTTGCTGCCTTAGTGAGCTGGTCAGCCTTCTAGTTTTCCTCTTGCAAAATGTGGACCATCTGCACTTTCACAAAAGCTGTGATCGGTCCTTGAACCTTTGATAGGTATCTGAAAAGTAGTGGGCTGTTGGTTTCAAAATTTTATCAAACTTGATTGACAACTAACTCAGAATCACTGTAAACCACCAAATCCTTGGTCGAGCACTCCTTTGCTAACCGAAGTCTAGCAAGTAGGGCATCATATTTAGCAGCGTTGTTGGTTGTTGGGAATCCAAGGATCATCGAATACTTGATCTCCGACCATTCAAGTGTCCTCAGGACAACGCCAACTCCACAGCCATCCTTCATGTATGAGTCATCCACATGCAAAGTCTAGGCAGCTGGGCTGTGTTCTTCCTCGGCATCACAAGCGTCCGAGGTCTCCAGAGTTGGGTTCGTGGTCTTGACGATGAAGTCTGCTAAGGCTTGTGCTTTTAAGGCCGGCCTTGGACAAACCTTTATGTTGAATTCACCCAATTTAATGGCTCATTTGACCAACCGTCCCAATATTTTTGGCTTCTGCAGGATCGCTTTCAAGGGTTAGTAGGTCAGGACGATAATCTTGTGTGCCTGAAAATATGGTTTGAGTTTCCGAGCGAAGTACACGAGCGTCAGAGTCATCTTGTTTGTGTGAGAATACCTTGTCTTAGCGTCAGTCAGAATCTTGCTGATATAGTATACAGGCTGTTGTTTACCATGTTGCTCTCGGATCAAGGCTGAGTTCAAGGTAGTCTCGGATACCGTAAGGTATAAGTACAACTCTTTACCTGGTTGGAGAGAAGTCAACAGCAGGGGGTTCGAGAGGTACCCCTTGAGGCTTTGGAAAGCTTCTCCATAGTCGATCATCCACTGGAAATCGTTTGTTTTGGTGACCTTTAAAGCCTTAAAAAATGGCAAATATTTATCAGCTGACTTGGCCAAGAAGCGGGACAGGGCCGCCAGCCTTCCAGTGAGCCTTTGGACATCAATCACAGTCTGAGGGCTCGTCATATCCAGGATAGCTTTGATCTTTTTTGGGTTAGCTTCGATCTCTCGATGTGATACGATATAACCTAAGAATTTTTCAGATGTCACCCCAAATGTACATTTAGTTGGATTGAGTTTTATCTGGTACGCTCTTAGAACATTGAACGTCTCGAACAAATCTCGGATGTGGTCTTCGATCACTTTGCTTTTGACAAGCATGTCGTCCACGTTGACCTCCACATTCTTCTCAATCCAATCCTTGAACATCTTTTTACAAGTCGTTGATAAGTAGCACCAACATTTTTGATGCCAAAAGGCATGGCTTTGTAGCAGTGCGTCCCTTAGTTTGTCATGAATGAGGTATGCTCATATTCTTTGAGACTCATCCTTATTTGGTTGTAACCCGAGTACGTGTCCATAAAACTCAAAAGTTTATATCCGGACGTCGAGTCTATAAGGGAATCCATCCTTGGCAGGGAAAAGTTGTCTTTCGAATATGCTTTATTGACAACTGTAAAATCTACACACATCCTCTACTTTCAATTATTCTTTTTTACCATGACCACGTTGGACAGCCAGTCGGGTTACTGTACCTCTCAGATGAACCCAGCGTCCAAGAGCTTTTTCATCTCTTCTCGAATAGCCACCAACTTTTCTACCGAGTATTCCTCATTTTCTGCCAAACGAGCTTACGATTGGAATCTAGGCCTAACTTATGAACCATTATTCCAATCGGTATTCTCGGCATGTCAATTGGTGTCTAAGCAAAAACGTCTGAATTCTCCCATAGGAAGCTAATAAGTTGATCTCGGAAAGCTTGTGGCAGGGAGCTTCCTATCTGGATAGTCTTTTCTAGATCTCAAGGATTCAGAAGGACTCGGTCGATGGCTTCTCTAGATTCGGCCTGTTATAACGTCATCTCATTACGAAATTCCAAGTCTTCGACGGGATGAGGAAGTGGCGTCTGGGTGATCTGGGACCTTCATCTTCAAATGTGGAATTGAGATCACGACTCCAAATGCTATCTGGCAAGGGCGTTCGAGGATTGTGTTATAGATCAAGGGCAGGTCTACTACCAATAAGGAAAGGGTCCATGACAATATCCTTGGATGGGTCTCTAATGTGACATCAAGTTGGACGACTCTCTACACTGGCACTAACTCGTTGTCCAGCCCATAGAGAGGCCATTCAGTTGCGGTTATCTGGCTTCTTTTGAACCCCAATTTAAAGAAAGTATCGAGATAGAGAATATTATACGAGCTTTCATTATTAATAAATACCCGTTTCATCTGGTAATCTAAGCTACCGTTCGAAACGAGTGCTGTTACAACCAATGAGTCAGAATGAGGGATATTACATGGGTCATATCTTCGTTACAGAAACTAATGACCGCATCCTTAAATTCTACGCTATGTTTCTTATTCTTTGTCGCTGAATCCTTCCGAGTGCCACCTCTGATTGAGGGAGTAAAAATCATGTTGAGCACTCCCGCGGCCACTTTGCCTCTTAGCTGGTCAGCCTCACTTGCTTCTACTATTTCGGACGACTGTTCAAGTCTTTGCAGAAAGCAATTCAGGTGACCACTCTTGATTAACTCATCGATTTTCTTCTGTAATGTCCTACAGTCCTCGGTGCCATGGCCTCCGCAATGGTGGTAGTGATAATATTTAGACTAGTCACCACTTTTTGGATTCTTCAGCGTTTTTGGCCATTTTAAAAACTTTTCATTTCAAATCTGTATCAAGATATTGGTACGCGAGTCATTCAAGGGAATAAGATTGATGGGCTTGTACTCCCTATGGACATTCTACTCAGACTTTTGGTGCTTCTTGAGTACCCGGAAGCCTTGTCGTTCTTCGTGCCTTCTTTTTTCGTCCACCACCCTTGGAGAGAGGCTCCCACCTAGATGGGCCTCATCGTATCGTTCGCTTCTTCGACCGTAATGTAAGCTCTTGCTATACTCTCAGCCTCCCTGAACATTTATGGACCCTTGTGCACGAGGTGCTTGAAGAAACTACCTCTCTCAAGCACGAATAGGAAAGCAGTCAACTTGACTCCATCAGTCAGCTTCGGAATCTGTCTGGCCTCGGATATAAAGCAGGACAGAAAATTTTTTAAGCTCTCCTTAACCCCTTGCTTCACGCAAGTAAGGTGCCATGATTACTTTTCGATCCTTCGACTAGAAGCAAAATGGGAAAGGAAAGTTTCTACCAACTCGTTGAACAAATGGATGAAATCCGTAGGCAGCCCATAGAACCAGATCCTTGCGTCACCCTTGAGCGCCAGGGAAAAGTATTGGCACATTGTCATCTCATTTGAGCCCTAGAGGCTCAGATGTTCATGAAAGTGATCCAAGTGGTCCATAGGATCAACACTTCCATCGTAAGCGTCGAGATTTGGCATTTTGAATTTTAGGGGAAGCGGCCTCATCCTAATCTTCGTTGTGAACGAAAATCTACGAAGATCAGTAGCTCCTCCCTCATCGTCGCCAAAGACTCGACGAAACACCTTCTCGAGCTTTTCCTCCACCTGAGGCGATGCCGTCATCCTTTTTTCGTTGAACAAAGTCTCTTGCACAACTTGCTGCCCTGAACGGCTCCTAATCCTCGGAGGGACTTCTTCAAGAGGAGCCTTGTCTTGAACGGCGCGCCCTTGGCCATCACGGACACAGCGAGGATTTTACCTCTTTGGGCTTTCCTCCTATATCTGAGGGCCTAAGGGCCCTTGAAGATACAATGGGGCTCTGCTACTCGAGGCAACCTGCGTTTGAAGGGCCTCGTGCTGAGCGGCTTGTTTATTGGGGGTGTTTCTTTCCTTTTCTTATCTTCTAAGACGTTGCGGTTTGAGAGGCCTTAGATGACGCCTCCTTCATCCGTGCATCCGTATTCGAACAAAGGCTCTAGACGACCTTGGACATGTCGTCCATTCTCAGTGCCAACGCTCGCACATAAGGATTAGGATGATTATCTACTCTGACACAGGGTGCAGGGCTATTGTCGCCTTAGCACGCTTTTCTAACAGGAGCGCTGGTCGTTCCTCAAGTGTTCACCATTTTTCAAATTTCTTGAGGAATGCGTTGAGCTAACTTTTTATTGTGGTTTTCACAGACGGTGCCAAATATTACGTCCTTGGATCCTTACTTTATGAGAGATATGAGGACCTGACAGTAACACCAAATAGTGATCATGCAAAGGGGAAGGAGAGAGAGAATGACACGTGGAGGTTTAGGTAAAAAACCTTTTCTTAAATAAGAAAGAAAAATCACGGGACTTTGATCTAAGAACTGCTTTCACTATTTGGAGGTTCAAATGCAAGAAGCTGAGGACTGAGTATATGGAAACTTAGAAGAGTCACTCTTGCTACACAAGTCCTCACTATGACATGACGTGGTTTTCTGTTCTTTCCCCTTCTTCTCTATTGCAGCTAGTAAGAGTAAATGTTGGATCCTTTGTTTGATAAATAATTAATAGATTTATAGCAGTGGGCTTTCCTTTGAGAGGAGTCCACGTGGGGTTGGCGTGTGTAATGAATCATGCCACCAATTTTGCAAATTCATTTTGCTGTGTCAGGAAGGTTGCGTGCACGCCCACCTGGTATGACGTTTCTTCTGTAGGATTGTGTACTCTTTTGGTCATCATTTTCCTTACAATCTGACAGGATCAGCCACTAAATCTCTGGTACGCTGATTTTGTAGGCGGGGTGGCGTCCGAGGCCCATCTTGGGTCTACAGGCTTAAGTGGACTTTGAGTCCATTATGC
>JAODPA010068376.1:0-10236 GCA_025585075.1 Nepenthes mirabilis | reverse complement strand
ACTATTTTTGCCTCTTAGAATAATTATTTATCTCCCCATTTTTAATAGTTTCTATTTTTTGAACTTGTTAGAACAATTTAGAACCTAAGATTCATATCTCAGTAGTGGACACATTATCTCCCTGAGTAGATTAATTTTGACAAATTTAATCATCTATTATGCCCAATTTGTTAAGAAAAATCTAAATATACAAAAAAATGACTCAATTTCATAACTAGATAATAAAATTGACACCAAGAACTAATTTGAATCAACTCAAAACTTATGGATAATTTTTTTTTTTTTAACAATTTCACGGAATTACAATTGTAGTCTTTACATAGTAATATTGTACATGAATTCAGATAAAGAAATTAATATAAAAATGATGAGATGACAAGAGAGATAAAGAAATTAATTTTATGAAAAATGTCGATTTTTTTATCCATGAAGAGAATCTCTCTCTCTCTCTCTTAATCTTGAGTATGTAACAGATTTAAGGCTGAAAAAATCTCAATTATTTTCAGAAAAAATCTCAGTATACAACATGTTGAGAAGATCTGAGGCTTCTCGCTATCTCTCATCGTCCCTCCGTCTCTCTCTCACTCTCTCACAAACATGTAGATTCAATCATGTATGTGGGCATATAACAAATAACAACGCTAGTTGAGGTAAGAGAGATAAAAACTTATCAGATTCAAGCGCTGGCTGCTGCAATTTTGAAGCGACTGATCACTGAAGAACAAATCAAAGCTGGAGAGGAGATGAGAGGAAGGAGAGGAGATGGAAGATTGCAGCAGAACAGAAGAAGCTTTAGGAGAAAGAATGACCATTGCCGTACTATTTAAATTTTAGTTTTATTGTGCATTTATTTATCAGCCGTTAGATTTCTCAAAATGAATGGCCAAGATTTTGCTAGGTGAGATTTAATTTTAGCTGTTGAATTAAATTTAAAATTTAACAGTTAAAATTAAATCTTGCTAGTGAGAGAAAGCAATGAAAAATGCGAGAGCGAGAGTCGATCAAATGGGGAAATCTCGAAGCTTGAACGGGATGCTCTGTTACCGGTTTGATTAACAGTGATATTTTGATTGTATGAAAAAGTACTCGGGTCTCTCAAGCACCGATGAGATTAAGGGATTACATCCGGGATTGACTCGGATGTCGAGCCAGACCCACGTTATTTCTGTTTCTGTTATACTGCTATACTCTATACTGCTGTTTTTGTTTGTTTATTGTTGCAGCACCACGTGAAGCTTATAACTGCTTTTGTTTCTTCTTTCTTTTTATATACTGTGTACTGAACAGTGAAAAGAATATACGAAAATCTTCACTTACTGACTCTTCTTTCTCTCTCTCGACTCCCCTCTTTTTCTCTCTCCCTTGCTCTTCTTCTTCTTCTCCTTCCCCTTTCCCTCTGTCAGATCTCCCCTACCCGTGTGATACCCATTTCCAGAGTCGACTCGCAGCAGCTGATCATCTCCCCGTGTGTGATCGTATCATCTTGGTGCTCTCATTGAGACAAATAGCGGGGGAATGACCACCCGGTACAAGGCTCTGGAAGACGCCATCGTCGGCGTTGCATAGGAAGTCAAAGAGGTGGTCACAACAGTCCAACATCATTCTGAGCGATTCACCCTCCAATCGACGACTAACGAACAGATTCAACAAACTCTCCATGAATTCCAACAATCTTTCAGTGATATTCAACAATCCCTAAATCGCCTAGAGCGCCATTCATTCTCCTCACCCAATCCTCCATTATTACCGACTCTTTCTACAATTCCCCTACCTCCCTCGAGTTCTATCATGTCTACCCCTCAAATTGTAAACCTACCCCACTTTTCACCTCCACAGTCGGACACCTTCCACGCATCACCGGTTCGATTACCCAAATTAGAGGTCCCCTTCTTCGCTAGAGAAAATGTGGTGGGTTGGTTGTTTCAGATGGAGCGTTTCTTCCTGTATCATTATACTCCAGCAGACTAGAAATTAACCATTGCTGTGTTTTACATGGCTGGACCTGCTCTTCAATGGTTCCAATAGATGCACGCCACTCGCCAGCTATCTTCCTGGGAGGCATTCTCTAGAGATCTCGAATTGAGGTTTGGTCCTTCTTCTTATGTGAATCACGAAGCCACTTTGTATAAACTTCGTCAAATCACTACGGTGTCGGCATACATGACTGAATTTGAAGCCACTTCTACACGCACTACTGGACTTTCTGCCACTAATCTTCTGAACTGTTTCCTCTCTGGGTTGCGGGATGACATCCGACGAGAGCTGCTGTTGTTGAAGCTGCAGACGTTGTCAGAAGCTATTGGAATGGCCAAGTTGGTGGAGGAGAAACTGGATAACAGTCGTTCACTACACTCTCGTGCCCCAGTTACCAAACCCCAACCCAACTTCCCTTAACCATCCCCTAAAACGTTACCACCAGCCAATATACCCAACCGATTGCCCATCAAACGCCTCACACCAGCAGAAATGGTAGTTAGACGGGAAAAGGGCCTATGCTTTAATTGTGCTGAACGATTCATGCCGGGCCATAAGTGTAAACCTCCCCAATTTTTATGTATGATGGTGGAGAAAGGCAGCTTGGATGGGCTGCTAGCAACCGCAACAGAGACCCTGGTAGCCGAAGGAGAAATTTCAGCAGATCCAAGCCTAGAAGCTAAACCCCTTTGGCCGGCCCCTGATCATGCTCCCACTATTTCTCTGCACGCACTAGAGGGCCGCTTTGTTCCCTCTACCTTGCAGTTGCAAGGATTTATCATGAGCCATCCTGTCATTATTTTGGTGGACAGTGGTTTCACCCATAATTTTCTTCAAATACGCATGGCCAAACATTTGGGAGTCCCAATTGAACCATCCCATCACCTCAACGTCACAGTAGGGAATGGTGATTCCCTTCACTGTGAGGGACTGTGCACCAATGTCCTTACCACCGTGGGCAAATCTAAGTTCAATGTTGATCTTTACCTGCTTCCTATATATGGTGCTGACATCGTATTTAGAGTTCAGTGGTTAGCCTCAATTGGACCGGTGCTTTTTGACTATAAGGCACTATGGATGCGCTTTCAACATGAGGGAGGCTCGATCACATTACATGGACTACCGAAGGCAACCATGGCCACCATAACACTCGACTAATTGCGAAGAGGAGAAGTCACCCAGTCAATTACCACATATTTCCAACTCACAGTCCAGATGACTATTGGGGAAGTGCTGACCAATGACTCGAAGGATATCTTCCCTCAATTTAAGCTTCCCTCACAACTTACCACAGAATAGGCCAAAGCCCTTCAATCTCTCCTCTTATCCTTCATGGATGTGTTCTCTATCCCACATGGCCTACCTCCTCACCGAGCAGCAGATCACTGCATACCTCTCCAACCAAATTCTTCCCCAGTTAATGTGAGGCCATACCGTTACCCCCATTTTCAGAAAATTGAAATTGAGAAACTGATCCATGACATGCTGGACGAAGGCATAATCCAACCGAGCACAAGTCCCTTCTCCTCCCCTTTCCTGCTGGTAAAGAAGAAGGATGGCAACTGGCGTTTTTGTGTTGACTACCGAGCCTTGAATGCGATCACCATAAAGGACCGATTTTCCCTCCCAACTGTCGATGAATTACTGGATGAACTTCACAGTGCGAAATTCTTCTCCAAGCTGGATTTGAGAGCAGGCTATCACCAGATGAGAGTTAGTCCGGAGGACATACATAAAACGACATTCCAGACTCACGAAGGCCACTATGAATTCCTAGTCATGCCATTTGGACTTTCTAATGCTCCTTCAACGTTCCAGGCCGAGATGAACACCATATTCAGATCAGCCCTCCGAAATTTCATCCTAGTATTTTTTGATAACATCCTAGTCTATAGTCCATCCTGGGAGCATCATCTTCAGCACCTCCAGTTGGCTTTACAAACACTGCGGGACAACTCCTTCTACGCCAAACCATCAAAATGTGAGTTTGGGTGTTCTTCTATAGCTTACCTGGGCCATGTGGTGACTGACTAAGGAGTAATGGTGGACCCAGCGAAGATTGAAGTAGTACAAAAATGGCCACCACCGGTAAATGTCAAGCAGCTTCGCGGGTTTCTGGGGCTGGCTGGTTATTACCACCGATTTGTGGCCCGCTATGCTCAAATTGCCTCACCTCTCACTCAATTGCTATGGAAATCGGCCTTTGTCTGGAATTCAATAGTGGAGCTAGCTTTTCAAGCTCTCAAGGACGCCCTCACTGCTACCCCAGTTTTAACTCTACCCGACTTTACACAACCCTTCACCATCCACACTGATGCCTCCAGCACCAGTATAGGAGCAGTTCTAACACAAGCAGGCCATCTAATTGCATTCTACAGCAAGCAGCTCTCTGCCAGGTTACAGAACTCTTCAACTTATATCAGGGAACTTTGCGCGATCGTAGAGGCAGTTCGGAAATGACGCACCTACCTTCTGGGGTCCAAGTTCATTATACAAACAGATCACCAACCCCTTAGAGCTCTGTTAGCGCAGACAATTCATACTCCGGACTAGCAATGCTGGATCGCCAAGCTCTTAGGCTATGATTTTGACATCATATACCGATCGGGAAAGGAGAAAGGACCTGGGGATGTCCTTTCTCGACGACAAGATCCATATTATCATGCTCTACAGGTTGTCTCCCGACCAATATTGGCATTGCTAGAGGCGCTGCGACATTTTCACCAGCATAACTCTACCTCCAGTAACCTCATCACTGCCATTCAAACCCAGCCAGGCGCCCATGCTGATTATTCGGTGAAGGAAGGGCTCATCTTCTACCAGGCCAAAATTTTGGTGCCACCCGAATCAGCAGTGCAGCACCTTATTATGCAAGAGTACCATAATTCTCCCATTGGGGGTCATGGAGGATTCCAGCGCACCTTCACCCGCATTGCCCACATTTTCTATTGGCCCCAAATGTGCCGGGATATCCGCGCGTTCATCCAGCAGTGCTCAATATGCCAGCAAGTCAAGCCCTTCACGATCGCACCTCAAGGTTTATTGCAATCTCTTCTTATCCTAGGGAAAATTTGGGAGTCAGTTTCCATGAATTTCATAACTCACTTGCCCCCTTCTCACGGAAAAACTGTGATTCTGATCGTGGTAGATCGCCTCTCCAAATACTCTCATTTTTCTCTATTACACAGCCAATTTACAGCCCAAGAACTTGCCGAAGTCTTTGTTCAAGAAGTGTGCAGATTACATGGTTTTCCCGTTGAGTTAGTAACCGACAAAGATCCTCTATTCATGAGCCACTTTTGGCGTGAGCTGTTCAAACTTCGACTAAGCTGGCCACCAGCAGCGCATATCACCCGCAAACGGACGGGTAAACGGAGGTTGTGAATCGTTATTTAGAGGACTACTTATGCTGTTTTGTGGCTGACCACCCTACTTCCTGAATTCAATACCTTCCATGGGCTGAATGGAATTACAATACCACATGGCATTCTTCAATTAAAATGAGCCCCTTTGAGGCTGTTTATGGACGATCACCCCCATCCTTGCTAGACTACACACAGGGAACTTCTGCAGTGACAGCAATAGATGAACTCCTCACTGAACGAACACATCTCATCACTGCTCTCAGAACCAATCTGCGAAGCGCCTAGTAGCGCATGAAGCAAAAAGCAGATGCTCACCGAACCGAGAAGGTGTATCAAGTTGGCGATTGGGTTTTGATAAAACTACAGCCGTACCGACAATCCATTGTGGCCCACCGCTAATCCAACAAATTGGCTAAACGGTTTTATGGACCCTTCCATATTCTCGACCGCATTGGGTCGGTGGCTTATCGGGTTCAATTACCCGACAGTTCCAAGATATATAATGTTTTCCATGTTTCACTACTAAAGCACTTCAAGGGTGATCCTCCAACTACAACAATGGATCTTCCGCAGGAGGCCCACGGCTCCCACTTGCTCTTATATCATGCTGACTTGCTGGGCTTCCGGAAGGTCCTCATCTAGGGCCAATTCATTCCCCAGTTTTTGGTTCAATGGCAAGAACAATTCCCAAGTGAGGCTACCTGGGAAACGGCGATCGAATTCATGCATGATTTTTCAGAATTTAACCTTGAGGACAAGGTCATTTTCGATGGAGACGATAATGTTACCGGTTTGATTAACAGTGATGCTTCGGTTGTACGAAAGAGTACTCGGGTCTCTCAAACACCGATGCGATTACGGGATTACATCCGGGATTGACTCGGATGTCGAGCCAGACCGACGTTATTTTTGTTTCTGTTTCTGTTATACTGCTATACTCTATACTACTGTTTCTGTTTGTTTATTGTTGCAGCACCACGTGAAACTTATAACTACTTCTGTTTTTTCTTTCTTTTTATATACTGTGTATTGAACAGTGAAAGGAATATACGAAAATCTTACTTCACTTACTGACTCTTCTTTCTGTCGCTCGGCTCCCCTCTTTTTCTCTCTCCCTTGCTCTTCTTCTACTTCTCCTTCCCCTCTCCCTCTGTCAGATCTCCCCTACCCGTGTGATACCCATTTCCAGAGTTGACTCGCAGCAGCCGATCATCTCCCCGTGTGTGATCGTATCATGCTCCTTTCCTCGATCATGGGAGGAGAATCATATTTGGTGATTCCCTTGGTGATCGTCGCAATCTGCGTCTCTCTTGGAACAAAACTCACCGTTTCTGCGGAATTGAGGTTCAAATCGGATGGGGAGTTCAAGATATTGCAAGTGGCTGATATGCACTATGCGGATGGCGAAACGACGCCTTGCTTGGACGTTTTGCCCAGCCAAGTTAACGGTTGCTCTGACCTTAACACTACTGCTTTTGTTGAGCGTTTGATTCGTGCTGAGAACCCTGATCTCATCGTTTTCACTGGTATCTTTTCATGCCTCTCTCTTCGTTCCCCATGTCTTTGTATTCGCAGCTTGTTTGGATTGAGATACATGGTGCGGTAGATGGTGCTGGAATTCCACCTCTTGTTCAGATTGACAATGCGGTAAAGGAGCAGAGTATAACTTCTTACCATGCTTAGGATGCTTATTTAGGCGGTAAATTGAGGTGGAAGGAGGTGAAACATGTTTCACTTCTCCAATCGCCCGAGACGGCTATTGGCCTAGGAACCGAAGTTTAGGTTAGAGAGGAGATCTGATCAGAGTTGACGGAGGATAACTGACCAGCGAAATTATGGATGCTGATAAGGGTATATGTCGGTTGAAGTTTAAGGTGAAACTTTCAGTACAGGCAAAGTGGTGTTAGAGTAAATTCAACTTGCGAACCGTAGCTGAGAACAATGAAGGTGCTTCTAATAGTGAGGGCGAGGGAAATACTCTTAAAAATGGGACATAAAGATTGAAGGTGAGGGATAGAAATGCTTGGAAGTTGTAAAAGAGGATTTTGGTAATGGAAGCTCAAGGGTTTAAGCGAGAACCAGATTTGAATTTTGAGAGATGTAAAAGATGATGGGAGGTAGTAACCTACTAGTAGAAAATTCCTAACGAATAACTACCGTAAATGGATGAGAAATACATGTAATTTTTTAGCATTGCCCTGTCAAACAAAGTAAAAAATTGGTATTGTGTTTCCAAAATCTACTCTTATTCCTTGTGAAATGTGTAGTTGAGTTTGATTTTATGTATCTCAGACGACTTTGTGAAAAATCAGTGCATTTTTTGTTGATAAATACTGCCCATTTGGAATGTTTGTGATTCTGAATAGATTTAGCATTGAAAAAGATCTTGTTTATGCAGAATCCATGTGATAGGGGGATCTCACCTTGTTTAATTTGTGCAATTTTCAGCACAAAGAAGAGTTGCAGCAAACTTATATGAGAAACCAATCAACATCTACAGCTAACAATTAAATTTAGAAGAAGATTTCTTGAATTTATTTTCCTGTGTAGGGGGTTTTGGGCCTTTTGGCCTTTGGCACGTAGACATTGAAAATTTCTAATTTCTACAATGGAGTATCTAATTTTTTTGTAATACTAAAATTTAAAATAAATTTACCTAAATTCCTAAAAAAATTCAAGAATATAAGAAAAATTATATAAAAATATACATTGCTCAATTATATGAAAATTATATAAAAAGATACATTGCTCGATTTGGATTATAGCACACTGTAGGATCTACTTACAACCATATTACAATTTCTTGCTTCAGTTGACTGAATAAACCTAAGAAATGCCTTTGCACAATGTTTAGGAGATTCATTGGGCCCACTTTCGATCCCTCTTGTTTTTTAAATTTCTTTAACCCCATCCAACATGTCGTATGCAACAGGAGACAACATATATGGCCGAGATGCCACTGATGCTGCAAAATCTCTGGATGCTTCTTTTGCTCCTGCAGTATTGTCCAATGTCCCATGGGCTGCTGTTCTTGGCAACCATGACCAGGAGGGTACGCTTTCCAGGCAAGGAGTTATGAAACATATTGTCAGCATGAAGAACACCTTGTCTCAGTTAAATCCCCCTGAGATGGATGTTATTGATGGATTTGGGAATTACAACCTGGAGGTAGCTGGGGTCGAGGGTTCAGCTTTCCAAAACAAGTCTGTACTTAATCTCTACTTCCTTGATAGTGGAGATTACTCAACAGTGACCTCCATCACTGGATATGGCTGGATTAAAGTCTCCCAGCAGTTTTGGTTTGAACAGACTTCAAGGAACCTCAGGGTATTATTCTCAAATTTTCTGTTTCCTTCACCTTGCAATCTAGTTTTGTTTGTAATCTGCCTATAACTAGGGGAAAACATCAAGCAAACATTCAGGCAGCTAAATGGCATGGACGCAAGGGATCCTGTTATTTTATTTGCTCAATTTGTATGGTCAATGCTTTACTAACAAAGGGAAGATTTCCATTGCAGAGGACGTACATATGCGGACCAGAACCTGAAAAAGAACCTGCTCCTGGGCTGGCATACTTTCACATCCCTTTGCCTGAATATGCAAGTTTTGACTCATCAAATTTTACTGGGGTAAAACAAGAGGCCATTGACCCAGCTCTTGTAAATTCTGGCTTTTTCACAACCATGTTGGAAGCTGGGGATGTTAAGGCTGTTTTAACAGGCCATGATCATAAAAATGACTTCTGTGGTGAGCTGAGTGGCATATACCTCTGCTATGCTGGTGGTTCCGGATATCATGCCTATGGGAGGATAGGATGGCCAAGGAGGGCAAGGGTGGTGGCGGCCGATTTGGAAAAGACAGAGAAAGGGAGTTGGGGAGCGGTTAAGTCAATTAGAACCTGGAAGCTTCTCGATGATGAAGAACTCACTGCAATTGATCGTCAGGTCCTCTGGAGCAAGAGCTCCACAGCTGAGCATTCTCCTAATGTGCATGAAGATCTGTAAATTATATCCCATATGTGTGCTTTGGATTTGTGATATCGGACATGTTTCATTTGCAACATGAAGGAAGAATCCGCTAATCTTGTTGACCCTCTTATAAGAAATAATCGGCAGGAGAAGGATAGTATCTTGAATTGTGAACATTATGTAATCTGGACTATGCAGAGATGCTCCATATGGTCTTAAGAGAAAATCCCAGATTCTCTGGTCTGAACAGCACACATTGCAGGAGATCATGAAAATAGCTAAGCTCAATGTGCTGATCAGAATTTGAGGTTTTAAGCTGAGCCAAGGAGCCGAGACACTGGCGCCTCTGCAGGTTCTATCGGTGGTATAATGTGTATTATTGTTGTGAGGTTGAACGGTGGATGTGGATTTATTTAGCTGACCCCGAATAGTTCTCACTCGCCCTGCCCGCTGTTCTTGTTCCTATTGCACCTTGCGTGCCTGCTCTGGGTTCCTACTCAACAATGCTAGGTTGGAATCTTGTATGTATTGCTGGTTTTGATTTGACTGGGGTCTGTTTGTGAAAGCATATCTCGCTGGCTTTTGAAGATGGGAGAAGTTCAGTTAATACTTGTACTCGCTGCATGGAATTTTCTTTACAATTGCAATCGCACGGTCTGTTGGTGATGCAGTCCAAACCCTCACGTTTGTCAACCTAGAACTTGACCCGGGAAACATGACCTGAATAAACTACTTGACATGATAATGCCACCCTAGCAAGCTTATGAGTATCACAGTCTATGATTGATCGAACCTTAAGAGGTATGATTTTTTTAACTTCCTAAATGAATCAGATTTGGTTTAGGGTTTTTTTTGAAAGTCGAGCGTCGTTCCCCATGGAGAGGAATTTGTTTTATTTTAAATTTTGCTCTAATAAATTATGTAATATA
>JAODPA010068375.1:0-10236 GCA_025585075.1 Nepenthes mirabilis | reverse complement strand
AAAATAATAATAATACAAATGTTTGTTTTGGAGAAGGATGAGGCTGCGAAGTCTTCGACTAAGGCTCCCAGGAGTCTATATCGTCTCTAGGACGGTACAACACATCTGAATTATGACGAGCACTGGCGTTCCTAGGATTGTATATAGAAATAGGAACGTTAGGAGCCGCCATCTTGATGATGTATTGGCAGAGGCCAATGCCATCCTAATACTTGCGCTCCATCACCTGACTGATATTATTTGAACTAATGGAAGTCTGAAACTCACTCTCTAACTTGATGTTTTGGTCACAAAGGAAGGTGTACTTCTACTTCATCTCAAACAACTCACTTTCAAGATGAAAATCACACTCCTCCAAGGCCAAGAACTTTTCTTTCTCAATATAATCATGAGACAGGCGGTCGGCAATGGAGCCGAGATGATGGACTAGTTCTTGAAGTTACAAAAAGAGAATAAGTTAGAAGTTGTAAAGAATACAATAAAAGAATTGAGGAAAGGTTCGACGAATACCTAAAAAAAAAGAAGAGCTCCATGAAAGAGTACCACTTGTGGGAACCTCCAAAACCTCCTGGACCTTGGGCTCCAAGCACTCTACAATGGCCACTTTCGCCTCCTCATTGACTCCTCCGGTAAAAATATCCCCCTCGACCTCAAACGTTGGGGGCTTGGAACCAAATGTTCTAACTACAACCTTAGAAGTTGTTTTAGGCTTGACCTCGGACGTGGAGGCCTCCAAGAGAGGCACGTTTGCCACCTCGACTTGTCCTTTGACCTCGTTTTCAACTCTGGCCTCAGACGCTAGGGGCGTGGGCGTGGTACCTCGGCAACCACAGCATGAAGCTTCAAGATGACCACTTCAAAGGTACTGGCCACTGGGAACTCAATTTAAGATACCTCCTCAGCCTCCTTAGACTGAGTCTCACTGATCCAGGAAGTACCATTGGCAAAGCTGGTGGGAAGATTGGGTAGGGGCTTCTCGGACAGCGATAACAGAATGGCAGACACCCCAAATGAGGCAAGTGCTGAAGTAGGGATTGGAACGTCTTCAACTCCAACCTCAGTAGCAGACTCCTAAAGCTTGCAACCTTTTATTTGGTCTAACAGCCCCAGAGGTTTAGGCCAAGGAAGATGTAAAAGTTGGGTCTACCATCATCGACCTCCTTTTTCTTCTTACCAGCTGATGAATAGTGACTTCATCATCAAATGAGGACTCGGTCAAGGCTTCTTTGGGCTCAGGCGCTTGGGCCGATTACTTATTTATTTAAAGAGGCCTTTGTCTCCTCTTCTATTTCTTTTTATGAACTGATGATGCAGAAAGAGCATCCGACCCCTCCAATACAGGTTCCCATTTTGCCTGAGTAAGGGATTCAACCAGCAGCTATCGGTTCTTTTTATTATCATTAAAGAAGCCAACTTTTTCTTTGATGAGATTTGTTAGTGCCTTAGCCGACTTCTTCTCGTACTCCATTATTTCAGTATTAAAAAATGCAGAGATTCAGCCCCGCTTGTTGGAGAGCTCCCAACCAGAGGGAGTCACTAAGTTGAAAAACCTGTCCTTTCATCTCTTAGTTGAGTTAGGATTTTTCTCATATAACAAAAAATCGGGACGTGGAGAGACCAAAATCCAGTCTGCTCCATAATGAAAAAGAAGAAAAACCTTTACGGCATTGGCGTCCAACACCAGGCTGTGAATACAAGTAAAAATGTATAAAGAAATTAAGTACCTAACTGCACTGGGCTTCAGTCTGGCGACCGAAATGTGGAGAGCCGCCATTATTTTGTACAACTTCAGCACTAAAGGATATCAGAGACCTCCTTTCAAATGGATCTCGTTAACAGTGATATATCTTTCTAGTGGAGAGGAGGCTCTACCACCGACTTCAAACAAATGACACACCAACAAGTTCAGAATCTTATACCGAGCATGGAGGTAGTCAACGTCGGTGGATGTAAGGATTGACTTGATGTCATTCATGCCGGGAGCCATTGGAGAAGATGAAGGATTTCAGATGATGAAGAAGACACTAAAAGGGTTTTGAAGAGAGGGCAATGAATGAAAGATTTCAGAAAGTATGAAAACGAAGGATTTGAGCCTATTCATTGTAAGGCCCATTGGGTCAAAATGACACCGTAAAGATAAAAATTCAAAAAGACAGGTACAATTCAACATGATGACTGGTGCAATTCCAAGAACGGTACAGGATTTGAAGAAACTTGCATTTAATGTTGCTATTAGCGTCATGAATGAAGTTTGTCGGGTTAGGAGCCATCATCTAGACATTCAATGAAGCTTGTCGGACTGAAAGTCCTTGTCCTACCAGCCAACGAAGTCTATCAGGCTAACAGCACGAGTTTGGACATATAACTATCCTCGGATATCATACTAGAAGGCTGAATTTCAAGTCTCCTAACATGGGGGTTAGTGATGGGTATAATTGCGAAGGGCTAAAGGGGAAAAACTTTTCAAAGGATTCGATCCATAAAAGAATGGAGGCCCAGTCTACACATACAGCCTAAAATCGGTGGACGAACCCGTTGATCTTATCCGAGTGGCTTACTCATTGAAGGAAGACGGAATCAACACTAACGACCGAAATAATTTTCTTCTTTTATTTAAATTCAATGGTCTCGAGCGCTAGTTGAAAATGTTCGTTGAACGGCGTCTTATCCATCTGATGGTTTCTTAAGCAGTTGATAGGAAAAGTCAACCGCCACCTAACTTTTATATAAACCCCTCATTTCCAACAAAAAAGGGGATCGACGTTCAGCCAAACAAAAACTAACTTAAGACAAGTTTAAAACGCTTCAGGCGTACTTTCTCTGTCATCAAAATGCTTTTACAAAAGTCTATACCATAAATAAAAATTACTTTTACAAATATTTACACTTGTATCCTCCCATTTCTTTCCTAAAAGAAAGATATTAATTTGAGCGGTGGAAGATGTATTAGAGAGTGAATCCCGTAAATTTTTTTACCATACTTTATTATGTTGCACAAAATTTAAATTAATAGAGTACGGAGATCGAACTCACTTCGTATTCAATATATAGTTTTTAATTTTCTAATTCGTACAATAATTTAAATCTGAAGACGTATCAAATTTTATCTTACTTAATATAAAAAGAAAAGTATTTAGAAAAATGAGAAAAGACTTTTGACAGAATTTACATGTATCTTGAGAATTCTTAGAGGAAAAAATTTTAAAAAAAATAAATTTATAATATTTTTTTATACATTTTAAGACTTGCACTAATAAAAGTATTTTAGAACACTTTAACCAAGATTAAGTTCTAGGAGAAATGGACGATATAAAAGATGTAAAAGGTGTTCCATTTTATGCTAATATGAGTTATATTTATCGGGGCAATATCCTTTTAAGCGGGCCGAGGTCGTTATGTAAAATTTAATGAAGTCAGTAGAGCACCAGAGCAACGGTAACTAGAAGTTTGGCAGTTCCTTAAGGGGCAATTTTGGAATTTCGGGAAAGCTAACGGGACTTTTTCACGTTGCTTCTCGAAACGAGTGAGGAAGGGGCGTCCAGTGGGCGGCAAGTGCCTTCTCTTTCTTGCCCTGCCCAGCCGTTTTATAAGCCCTTTATAGAACTCTGCTTCACTCACTCTCTCTCTTTCTCTCGTCACTGTGTGTGTCATTTCCTCGCCTCGATAAGCTTTTCTATTTTTCATCATCATCTCTACTACTTTTAGTCTTTTAAATTTGACTTCCTCCTTCTCTTCGATTCATTCTCAATCGGTAACTCCCGGCTGAAACACTGAGCAGATCTCTCTCTCTCTATCCTCTAATCTATTGATCTAGTGATTTATTTGACTCAATTTGGAAGAAGAGTGGAATCCTGTTACCTTTTTGGGAAATCCATGGCTGCTCCAAAACCAGAAGAGATTAGCCATCCACCAATGGACCAACTTCAGGGGTTGGAGTACTGTATTGACTCAAACCCTTCCTGGGGTACGCCAATTTCTTTTTTTTTTTTTAAAATAAAATCGAGTGCTTTTCCACTAATCAACCGTTTGATGCTCTCTCTTTTACTGAGATTTTAATGTGGAAACAGGGGAGGCAGTTGCTCTGGGCTTCCAGCATTACATCTTGGCCTTAGGAACTGCAGTGATGATTCCCACATTCCTTGTTCCTTTGATGGGTGGAAATGATGTTTGTCTTTGCTCAATTCAAACCGTCCCTTCATCCCAATTTTTGTACACTTAATTCTCAGATTCTTCAATCTTTTACTTCTATTTGATAAGTTTACAAATAGTAATTAAGAGTGAATTTATGAAGATAGTAGACAGGAAAACTGAGCTATGCCCACATTCAAAAAATTAGCAAACATGGTCTTTATATTGATTGAAATAGTAACAATTATGGCCAGGAAGATAAGGCGAAGGTAGTGCAGACATTGCTGTTTGTTCAAGGAATCAATACTCTTCTTCAGACACTATTCGGAACCCGGTTGCCGACTGTCATTGGAGGCTCTTATGCATTCATGGTCCCCATCATTTCCATCCTTCATGACTCATCTCTGGCAGGAATTGTAGATCCCCACGCGGTTAGTCTTCTCCTATGTGAATTTCAGCTCTTTGTTTTTCGACCAGATCTGCTTTATATGGTTAAAGTTTAGTTGCATTGGCTTAAAAAGTAAGCTCTTTTGGTCAATCTATGTACCACCCACTTATTTATCAATTAAAGGAACAACTTTGCTTTGTTATTAATTTGCTATGTGATCACGTTGGTGAATTTTTTGAGCTGGCAACTTCATTGTGAGGGATCGAAATGGCCTTTCTGTGAATATGCTTACTTAATTCCAAATTCTGTAGACGACTCTATTAACATTGTTTTTTGCACAATTTCCTCAACTATCCTCAAGATACTGCATTCTGAGAAGGATACATGGATCGTTAGCCTTTTTGAATATGCCATATCATCTACAAAATAGTGAAACAGCATCGTGAAAACTAATTACCAATTTGTCATTTGAAGAAACATTCATCTGTTGCAGTTTTCGTTATCCCTTGTTACATGCAAACTGATGATGTGGTATGAATCACAGAGATTTATCAACACAATGAGAGCTGTTCAAGGTGCTCTAATTGTGGCATCAAGTGTACAGATAATTCTGGGGTACAGTCAGCTGTGGGCAATTTGTTCGAGGTTAAATTTTAAGTTGGCATTGAATTGTTTGTTGACGTAGTGAAGAAGTTGAATGCTATGTAGAATAACGATGCCAAATATTTTTCAGGTTTTTTAGCCCTCTGGGAATGGCCCCAGTGATAGCGTTGGTGGGGTTTGGCCTATTTGATAGAGGTTTCCCCGTGGTAAGAGATATAATAGTTTATTAAAGAAAATAAAAGAAAAGAAAAAGCAAGTCTTATATTCCCCTCCATAAATATGCGTTTTTCAGCTCAGATCGCTTTTGCTTGTCTGTTTTCCATTAGGTTGGACGATGTGTTGAAATTGGCATTCCCATGCTCATCCTTTTTGTAGGCCTCTCCCAGGTGCTGCTAAAGTTACTAAGCTTGAGTTTCGATTATTATAAAAATTCTTACCTTTTTTTAGTCTGATTTAGGAAAGAAAAGGCCCAAGAACTTGGTTGCTGGCTGGAATGCCTACTCTGGGCATTGCAACACATGATTCCTGCATTGAGTAAACTAATATATGAATTTATAACATGGCCTTATGCATAGAGAAGCTTTGACATTTAATCCCTGTTTATGTTATATGAGGCAATTTAGTTTTTAAGAGCAGAGGAGAAGGAAGAAGCTTGTGAACAGCTGAATCGAAATTGCTACTATGTGGCCATGCATGTGGTGTCTCAATTCAACCAAAAATTTACTCTTCTATTATGTATTTCGTATCTCAGAAATGTGGGACCATCATCGTAACAATGTGCTGTCTTATTTGTTTTGTGCAGTATCTGAAACACTTTCAGATGAAACAGATGCCATTACTGGAGCGTTTTGCTCTCCTTATATCTATTACTTTTATATGGGCATTTGCCCATCTTTTGACGGCTAGTGGTGCCTACAGACATCGTCCGCAGAAAACACAAATCAACTGCCGAACTGACAAGGCAAACCTCATATACAAGGCCCCATGGTAAGCAAAGGTCACATGTAGTCTCATTGCAACAAGACTAAAATTTTGCAGTCGGAAAGGGAGCAAGGAAGTTCAAATATAGATATAAGTTCCTACACTGTGCTCTTAAAACAATTGGAATATCCCATGTCTCAACTACTAATTTATTATTCCTAAAGAACTGCAATTTTCCTAGTTCTTTCCTTAGATGACTGTTCAAACACAGGCATGCAATGCATTCAAATGCCAATCGTGTCTTTTTTAGCCAATGAGTTCCCTCCACTCTTTAATTAACCAGCAAGAGTTTGTAACATCCCTATGTAATTTATCTCATTCTTTAATGGTAGGATTAGGGTCCCATACCCTTTGCAGTGGGGTGCACCCTCCTTTGATGCTGGTCATGCTTTTGGAATGATGGCTGCTGTTCTGGTCTCACTCATTGAGGTATTAATCATCCAGATCAGAATGCAACTCAAGAAAAAGTTCTGCTTTCATAATTGGTGTCTTCATTTTGTCAGTCAACTGGAGCATACAAAGCTGCAGCTCGCTTGGCAAGTGCCACGCCACCTCCAGCTCATGTTCTCAGCCGCGGTATAGGTTGGCAGGTAAGAAATGAGTATTTCTAGAGAGAGATGAGTGTGAAAGGGCAGGATATTTCTTTAAATGGTGCTATTACGAGCTGCTATATAATGACTTTTAGTATACAATGAGCTTTGGAAATTTGTGCTCTTAAACTACTCTAGTATTCTTATCTAAAAATATAACAATAGTAAATTGTCACTTCATAATATACTCTTCGATATTATGCTCTTAAGTACTCTAGTATTCTTCCATATCTAAAAAAAAAAAACAATAGTAAATATTTCCTTAATGATATACTCTTTGATATTAAGAAAACAAAAAATGGAGTAAGGTTGATATTGCATGATATTTGCATGGAGTACTTTGATGGATCATAGACAGTATCAAAACGAATGGAACAAACTAGTTTTCTAGTATGAAAAGAAATTTGGTCTATTTTTTGACATGGAATTAGGATCTTATTGAGTGGACTTTTAGAACCTTTAGTATACAATGAGTTTTGGAAGTCTATACTCTTAAGTAATCTAGTATTCTTATATACCTAAAAAAATAATTGGATCTTATTGAGTGGACTCTTTGGAACCTCTAGTATACAATGAGTTTTGGAAGTCTATACTCTTAATTACTCTAGTATTCTTATATACCTAAAAAAATAATTGGATCTTATTGAGTGGACTCTTTGGAACCTCTAGTATACAATGAGCTTTGGAAATTTATGCTCTTAAGTACTCTAGTATTCTTATATACCTAAAAAAATAAATAGTAAATAGTTACTTCATAATATACTCTGTAATATTAAGCTAACAAAAAATGGAATAAGGTCTATACTGCATGATATTTGCGATAGATCATGGACAAAATATCAAAAAAAAAAAAAAGAACGGATGTGGAAACAATTTTGATCATGGACAAAATATCAAAAAAAAAAAGAACGGATATGGAAACAAATTTGATCTGTTTTTTGACAGATAATTGGGATATTATTGAGTGGATTCTATCATATTAAGCTAACAAAAAATAAAATAAGGTCTATGTTACGTGATATTTATAATAGATCACGGCCAAAGTATCAGAAAAAATGGAATAAACTAATCTTCTGATATGGATGCAAATTTGGTTTGCTTTTTGACAGGGAATTGGGATCTTATTGAGTGGACTCTTTGGAACAGTAAGTGGCTGTGCTGTGTCTATGTGAGTATCACATGCATATATATGTTACTTCTTTTTGTAGCCGAAGCCTGATAAAAAAAGTATGAATAACAGAGAAAATGTGGGCCTTCTTGGGAGCACCCGTGTTGGTAGTCGCAGGATTACCCAAATTTCTGCCGGATTCATGATTTTCTTCTCAATATTAGGTGGGGTACATTTTTTACTTCTATTTTCTCATGAAACCTAGGTTGTAGGTTCTGAATCCTCTGATGCATGTAGATATATTTGACTAAATCTCTGTTTCTGCAACCCCCACCATGCAGGAAAATTTGGTGCTCTATTTGCATCAATACCGTTTACCATATTTGCTGCTGCATATTGTGTTCTGTTTGGCCTTGTTGGTGAGCATCTATTAAACTTAATTAATCACATAGCTTCATTTTCTTTGGTGAGCTTGATGTTGTGTTTATTAAACAGAGATTTTGTTTACTTCCTCTTGAATGGGTTGTTCATCAGGTTCAGTGGGGCTGTCGTTCTTGCAGTTCACAAATATGAACTCAATGAGGAATCTCTTCATCACAGGCGTTGCCATGTTCCTTGGTTTATCTATTCCTGAGTATTTTATGGAGTACACTACCAGTGCTCTACATGGGCCTGCTCATACTGAGGCTGGATGGGTGAGTGTGTGTGTGTGTGTGTTTAGAACTCAGAACCTATATATCTAACACAACATAGCTTGTGTATCCCAAATCCACAAGGCTTCAGTCCAAAAACAACATTGAGCCCCTTAAGGGGGCCTCACTCTTTAGCAATTTGGTTAGAACGACTTCAGTCCAAGAAGCTTTGAACTTTTAGATTAAAACCCCAGAATTGAGGCAGTTATCCCTTGCTAGTTACTAGGAAATTGCTATCATTCTCCCACTAAAAACGGCATTTGCTGCCCATCAGAAAAAGAAAGGAGAGAGGGGAAAAACAGCTTAGCCACAAAAAAAGCGTTTTCATGCATATAATAAAGGTGGAAATTTCATGACTTGGATTTGTTGGGATGATGCAGTTCAATGATTTCCTCAACACTGTCTTCTCATCATCACCAACTGTTGCATTGATTGTTGCTGTTTTCCTAGACAACACTCTTGATTTCAAGGACAGCGCAAGAGACCGAGGAATGCCATGGTGGGCCAAATTCCGGACCTTTAAGGGAGATAGTCGGAATGAGGAATTCTACACACTCCCTTTTAATCTGAACCGTTTCTTCCCTCCATCTTAAAGTTAAATGCCTAGTGAGTGTGAGCTTGTTCCCTCCCCTCCCCTTCCCTCCATTGGCTGCTTTTAGTCCTCATTTTCATTAACTAATGTTCAACGTGATTGTTCAGGTTTAATTGTATAATACTGGCTTTTTTTTTTTTTGAAAGTCACATGTGGCACTGTTGACTACAATTGTTGTAATGTCCCATATTGATAATTATCTGCACTAAGTTATCCTGCATCACTAGATAATTAGGACTAAGCAATCTGAATCTGTGAAGTTCGGCATCAAGCAAAGAGGAAGGAGAATGGCTAAGCGTCGGCACTGATGAGCTCAGAGAGAGAGGGCAACGAAATGATGAAGGAGGCGGACGCCAGATATTTTATTCATTCTGCTACATTGTTTACACAGCCCTCAAGGCATGTTTTATACAGCTTTACACAGTGAAATATGGAAAGAAAACAAAGGCGGAAAGAAATAATACAGGAGGAATATAGGGAAAGAAAATAAGAGGAAAATATTGACAAAAGAGAAAATGAGGGCAAATACAAATTATGTAATATCTCATGTAATATTTCCTAATAGAATCCACTCAGCCTGGCCCAAATATCTCACGGGGATTTATGTTATAATTTTCACCAGCTGATGGTGACAAGAAGGAGCAATTATCAAGATGCATAAACATTTTGTAAAAAATGGGAATTTTCTCATGGGGATTTTAGTTGTTAAAACAAGAACTTTTAGCACTTGACGAGACCATAAATTTCCTTTTTAGTACATTGGCAAAGTCAGTCCTTTGGCACATATATCAACCATTGACAATGCTAGACTTTGCAAATATTGGGTCACTTAGTATAAGATAATCATTTTATTAGTGAGTCACTCCCAATGCTTAGGTGAGTGAGTCTCTAAAGAGACCATCAAAAATAAGTAAGTCTATTTGAAGGATAAGTAAGTAGGTGAATCTCTGACACATATATCAGCCATTAATAATGCCAGACTTTGCAAATGTTGGGTTACTTACTAATAAGATGATTATCTTATTAGTAAGTGAGTTCCAATACTTAGATGAGTGAGTTTCTGAAGAAATCATCAAAGTAAATCTATTTAAAGGGTAAGTAAATCTTCCATTTAATTTGTTTTCAATTACCTAGAATCTAAAAATAAGAATTAT
>JAODPA010068374.1:0-10237 GCA_025585075.1 Nepenthes mirabilis | reverse complement strand
CAATAATCATAATAAATTAATTATATAGATCTAAAGTTACATGATTTTACGATTCTATTTAAGGATTTTCTACCATAATTTTTTTTATATATTGCTTTCACTTGTTATTGTAGTTGTGTTGTAATTATGTGAATTGTCATTTTATGTTCTTATAGGTTCAACCAATGGAATCATTTTTTTATTCCTGTGGATTTTTATTTTTGACTTAATTTGTGACTCGGTGACCCATGCCCAATGCTAATACTCTTCAAATACTTCATTGTACAGAAAATATGACTAGAACAACGCAATATTAGCCTATAAATCAAAATAAAAGCCTACAAAAATAATTATTTTTCTCTTTTATAAGTCTTTTTTCTTGAATAGAGTTGAATTACTCTAAGAAAATAAATATTAATTTTCTACTGATGTGTCATGGATCTAAATTTTGAATAGATTCGAGTCAAGTTGATTGTTGAGTCCAATTTCGTTCACTAATTTTATATCCTGCACACCACTATAACAAACGAGAGGTCAGGTGTCGGTGGGATGTTGTCCCACCGAAAATACTCCGACACTCAAGTCAGTAAACAGTCTTCCAAAAATTGAAAAGGTTAAGGGAAAAGTAGAGTAAGGAGAAATGCTAAGAGTTTTGTGGTGGGTGTTACACTTTCAAAGCGAAAGGCTTTCTGTGGCTCAAAAGGAGTGCTGGTCTCCAACATTGTGTTCTTGAGGAACGTAATGATAATGAGAGAGAGAAATGCATTCTGTAAGCGTGGGAGCTTGTGAGAACGCAAAGAAAATTTAGGAGCACCTTTATGAGAGTTAGGGCTTTGGTGAGTGATTCTTAGTAGTAAGGAGTGTGTCTGTTAGTAGAAATCAGAGTGTGCCCTGGATTGAGGATTCAATGGGTTTTTATAACTGAAATGCTGAACATCCTTCCTTTGACAGGAGCGCTTGATTCCTGCGCTCCACTGGACAAGTTTTCTTTCTTGGTGTGGGGCTTTAATGGCGGTAACAACTCCTTGGGGGGGATTACTTTCCTTCAGTATTTTGTAACAGTTAGGGCTTGCTACAGACAGAGAAAAGGATTTGGCGCTTTCCTCATGTGAGGTGCACTGAATCTGTTGGTGACTATTACGATAAATATTGCCTTTTGGGAGAGCGCAAAATTAGGAGAGAAGACCATTGTTAGTCGCGGATGGAAGCGTGGGCTAGACTGGGCTTTGCCCATATGAGGCTTGCTCATGGGTCGACCTACTGTAGCACTTTCAGTCTACAGAAATATTGACTGTCCCTTTGTACCAATTGCCCGTCCTTATGCTGATTTTTTAACCTTTCGTTCGATCAACGGTTCGTATTGACCATTCAGATTTATATTTAGGCCTTCGTAGATTTGGGTCATTCCTCCTTCTTGGATAAACTCACTACGGGCGTACCTATCACTAGCCTCTCATACTGGTGGTCTGAATTCTGATCTCCAGCATGTTCATGGTGGGTCATGTGACTTGGTGTCCGTCAATATTCATTGACCAGAACCGTTGACTGTTTAAGATAACCTGGCGCACTCTTGCAAAAGAAGCTAACCAGATTCATTGACCGTCTGGGCCAAAATTCGGAGACTTGTTAAAGGAAATATTGACTGAATTCGTTGACTGTCCTGACCAAAATTCAGAGAAATGTTCAAGGAAATGTTGACCAAATTCATTGATGGTCAAGGCCAAGATCCAGATAACTTGCTGAAGGAATTGTTGATCGGATTTGTTGACCGTTAAGGCCAAGATCCGAAAAACCTATGGGAGTGGAGTGACGCACCATTATTAGCCGTTCTGTCAGATGAAAAGGTGGCCACATGTCTACGTACGGTGAATTGAAGATCCCGGTAAGCCTGAGGATCTAATTCGACTGCGCCCGTTCAAGGAATGCTATGTGGCAGCAATGATGGCGCACATTTACGAGACGATTATTCTGACCGGTGCTCACATTGCCTTTTAAGTCATTCGTTTCCCTTTTTAAATTTTTCACGCTTTCCTTCATCTTTCCTTTGCTGACATTTACCATTTTCGCAGATGGAGAAAGTTTCAGGCGCGGTTGTTAAGGCACTTGGCCAATGAGACCGGACGATCTCTGACAGAGATAAGTTGATCGCTTGGATTAATGAAAAGTTGGAGGTGCTGAAGGCAAAGCACCGAGAGGATGCGGTTGCCTTGGCGTCCGTGCTGGCCAACTTGGTGGCGGAGATCACCCGGCTGAAAGAGGAGAACGCTAACCTTAGAGAGGCCGTGGTGACGGGTCTTGTGGAGGAGAACAACACACTCAGGAAGGAGAACACCCGTCTCAAAGAAGAGGTTGATGGGGCCATGAGGCGCATTGATCAACTTGCAGGGCAGATGACTACGCTGGAGAATGAGTTGACCACTCACATTTGTCCGCACGAGGTCTCAAACATGCTGGTAGCACGGTTATAGAAGGGGATCAATATTAGCCGGCGTATTGCGTGGTTGATCGATCCCAATTTTCCAGTCGAATTTCTCAACCCAGAGAATCGTTCTGCCCAGAGTCGTGAGAACCTTGTGGGGGAGCCCCGGAGTGTTCAAAGGCTATCAGCACCTTCTCCCGGGAGCTCTGCTCATCCTTAGTTTTTGTAATCGATGTAATTGTGAATAAGTATAATCAATAAAACGGTTGTTTTAGTGATACTTGCTATCGTTTGCCTTCGTTGTTATTTCCAATCCTTTGTTGTCGAGATGTCCGGCCAACTCTATGTATATAAGTTGGCCGTTCGCCTTGCTTAAGATGCCTTTGGCGATCTTCAAGGGACTTGAGCCCTTGAGTAGACATCAGAGTTAACTTGGATGTCATGCCAAGCCTGTTCTATACTCATGCGGAAGTAAAGACTTGGTGGCACTATCCTAGTGTGTACTTGGGCGGCTAACGTTTGGGGCGGATTGCCCTGCTTCTGTCGACCGTCGTGGACTGGTCACGCTATCTTCTTGTGTAGGAGGTCATCACGCTCGCTGTTCAAGCCCCTTAAGATTTTGACCGCGAATGGGACGCTTGGATGACTAAGGTTTAGTTCAACCGTCAGTGGGCCACCTGGATGATTAGGATTTAAATACGACTGCTTATTGGCCGCCCGGATGATCGAGGTTTAAGCTGGACCACTTATTGGCTACTTGAATTACTAGGGTTTGAGTATGACCGCTTATGAGCCACCCAGATGACCGGAATTTAGTAACGAGCGGCTAAAAACTCACCCGACTTAGAGGCAGTCTAGGTCGTTATCCTGCAAACATACAAAACAAGCATACGTACATGCATATAAAAAAAGAAAAGACACAGCACAGCATAAAAGAAGAAATACTTATTTTATTGATTGAAAAATGTACATACGCTTACAAGCATTCACGTGTGTGACTTACCTAGACCCTTACTGGAAGTATCGCTTAAGGTGGACCGCATTCCACGTCTGGGGAACCATTTTGCAGTCCTGGGTCGGGAGTTTGTATGCCTCATTTTGCAAGATGGCGAATACTAAGAAAGGTCTTTCCCAATTTGGAGATAACTTATTCCGGTTGGCAACCTTGCCTATGGCCTCGATGCTCCGCAAGACCAAGTCTCCAACATTGAACTGCCGCGTTTTTACCTTTTTGTTGTAATAGCGCGCAACCTGTTGTTGGTAGGTTGCGGTTCGCAATCTGGTAGTGTTGCGGATTCCTCCAACAAGTCCAAGTGCTCCCAGATTTTCTTGAAATTATCTTGTGAATTGAAGGACTCAACCCTAAGGCTCGAAAGTTTAATTTCGACCGGGATTACCGCTTCAGTTTCATAATAGAAACTGAATGGAGTCTCGTGAGTTGGCTCCTTTGGAGTCGTCTAATAAAACTAAAGGATGGAGGGCAACTCGTCTACCAGAAGCCCTCGGCATCCTACAGCTTGGTCTTGAGACCGTGGAGTAGCATGCGGTTCGTGACCTCAACCTATTCATTTGCTTGTAGGTACACCACCGAAGTATGAACCAATCTGATACCCAAACGGGTGCAATACTTGGTGAAACGTTTTTTCGAGAATTGGATTCCATTGTCGGTGACAATGACCTCAGAAATATCAAATCTGCTGACTATATTCTGGCGAATGAATTCAATAGCATTGTGCTTTGTGATCTTGACCAGCAGGACGACTTTAACCCACTTGGTGAAGTAGTTGATGCCTGCGATAATAAATTTCCTTTGCAATGGAAAACGAGCCAAGGATGTGGAGCCCCCATTGCTCGAAGGGCCAAGAAGCTTGGAGGGATTTCAGTTCAACAGGCGGCTAGAGGTGAAGATTGCCGTGGAGTTGGCAGTTCTCACACATTTTTATAAACTCGAGCACATCCTTTTTCATCGTGGGCTAGTAGTAACCCTGACACATGATTTTGAATGCCAACTTCTTGCCGCCAATATATGATTCGCAAATCCCAAGATGGACTTCACCTAAGGCGTAGTCGGCCTCATCTGGAGTGAGACACCGGAGGTATAGAGTCGAGTAATCATGGCAATATAGCCGTCCATCAACCACGGTGTACGAACCGACCATCTTCTTGACCTGCTTGGCATCGCCTACGTCTTCTGGAAGCGTTCCATTCGTCAAGTATTTCTGGTACGACGTCATCCAATTTTCTGCTTCGGAGATCTACATTGCTTCCTGCTCTTTCGAGCTGGGAGTGCTAAAAATTTTTTGCATGTCCCTCGAGTACTGCTCCGGGTTTTCGGCCACTGTCGCCCTGGTAAGTTGGTCGGCCTTCCAATTCTCAGCTCTGGGAACATGAATAAAGGTCACCTTGCCAAATCTCCTATTGAACTCCTTCACCTTGGTCAAATATTTAACCAGGTGAGGGTTATATGCCTTGAAACTCCTATTAACCTGGTTGATGAATAGCTCAGAGTCGCTGTAGACAGTCAGTCGTTTAGTCGAACTCTTTAGCCAGCCTTAACCCAACCAACAGGGTTTTGTATTTGGCACCATTGTTGGTCGCCAAAAAGTTGAGTCGGAGCGAGTACTTTACCTCAAACCCATCTGAGGTTTTTAGGACTACTTCGGCTCCACTGCCTGAGTCCGTAGATGATTTGTCCACATTGAGAACCCATTTCATCTCTTCCTCGTGCTGTTTTGCGTCCTTAGCAAGCTGTTCCTCGAGAATTGGTGTCGCGGTCTCGACGATGAAGTCGGCTAGAGCTTGTTCTTTAATGGCTGGTCAGGGCCGAAATTCATTGTTGAACTTTCCCAATTCGATAGCCCACTTTACCAGTTGTCCAAAAATGTGAGGTTTCTGGAGAATACTCTTCAGAGACTGATCGGTGAGAACAATTATGCGATGAGCCTGGAAGTAAGGTCTTAACTTCCAGGCAGAGAAGATAAGTGCCAAGGCTAACTTTTTCGCGCGTGGGTAGTGTATCTCTGGGCTGGTCAACGTTTTACTTACATAGTAGACTTGCCACTGGGTATCGGAGTCTTGACATACGAGGACGGGGTTGAAGGTCACCTCTGACACTGTCAGGTAAAGGTACAACTCCTCTTCGTCCTTCAGTGACGTTAGCAACAGTGGGCTGCCAGTAACCGCTTCAATTTGTCGAAAGCTATCTGGCACTCCACCGTCCGCTAGAATTTGTTCGCTTTCATTCCCCTCAATACCTTAAAGAAAGGCTAATATTTGTCGCCTGATTTTGCTGAGAAGTGGGACAAGGCCGCCAGTCGTTCGATTAGCCGCTGGACGTCCATGACGCTCCTTGGAGGAGTTATGTCTGTGAGAGCCTTAATCTTCTCTGGGTTTGCCTCGATCCCTCGTTGGGAGACGATAAATCCCAAGAATTTCTCTGAGGATACTCCAAAAATGCACTTAGCCGGATTCAGCTTCATATTATGTGCGCGGAATACCTCGAAAGATTCAACTAGATCGCGAATATGGTCATCGGCAGTTTTACTCTTGACGAGTATGTCATCGACGTATACCTCCATATTACGGCCGATCTGCTTTTTGAACATCTTATTCACGAGTTGCTGGTAAGTGGTGCCCGCCTTCATTAGACCAAAATGTATGACCTTCTAATAATAGCTGCCTTGGTCCGTCATAAACGAGATGTACTCCTCGTTTTGTGGGCTCATCCAAATCTGGCTATAACCCGAGTACACGTCCATGAAATTTAACAGCTCGTGTCTAGATGTGAAGTCCACCAATAGGTCGATCCGGGGTAAAGAAAAGCTATTTTTCGGGCAAGCTTTGTTAACGTCAGTAAAGTCGACGTATATTTGCTATTTTTCGTTAATTTTCTTTATCAGGATGACATTAGAAAGCCAATCCGGGTACTGAACCTCCCTGATGAAGCCAATGTCCAGTAGCTTTTTTACTTTTTTTCGAATCGCGATCAACTTTTTTACAGAGTGATTTCGCCGCTTCTGCCTGATGGGCTTGCGGTCGAGATCGAGACCCAACTTGTTGACCAATATTCTGGCCAAAATTTCAGGCATGTCGGTGGGAGTCCATGCGAAGATGTCGGTGTTCCGTTATAAGAACGTGATCAGCTTGTCACGCAGTGTCCCGTTGAGTGTGCCGCCGATTTGTATGCACCTTTCTGGATCTTTTGGGTTCAGTGGGACTAAATCGGTTGCCTCTCCGGACTGCGCTTGCTGTAGAGTCGCTTCATCTCAATTGTCAAGTTCTCCTGCCGAATTGGTGCTGTCACTTGGGACAATTCAGGACATGTAACATGTCCGTCCAATGACTTGGTTGCCAACACTTCGGCCACACCGCATGCTGTTGGGAATTTCATCTTGATGTGCATAATCAAAATGATGGCTTCGAACGCTATTAGGTATGGGCAGTCTAGTATAGCGTTGTAGACGGATGGTAGGTCGACCACCAAGAATGTAAGCGTACGACTCGCCATTCTTGGGTATGTGTACAGGGTGACTTCTAACTGGATCGTCCCTTAGACGGGCCCGAGTTCGTTATTGAAGCCGTATAGCTGGCATTTGACAGGTTTTAACTGACTCTTTTTCAAACTGAGTTTAAAAAATGCGTTAAGGTAAAATAAATTGTATGAGCTTCCATTATCAATAAACACTCGCTTCAACTGGTAGTCGACGCTACCATCCGAAACGAACGCGGATACAACAAGGGGGTCCGCGTGGGGAGAAATTACATATTCTAAGTCATTGTTGCTAAAACTAATGACATTATCTTCAATACGCTGTTTTTCCCTCCCAGTCTGTCGTTTCTTGTGGTCCACCGAAGTCTTGGCTGGTCGAATTATGATCATGTTAACCACTCCTACTGCAACCCTATTCTATGGAGGAGAAGGCTCTGATCCTGCTCCGCCTGCAGTGCCGAAGCTCCGATCAGGGTTCTTGACAAACTTGGTGAGGTGGTTTTACGAATCATTTCTTCTATCTTCTGTTGAAAAGTCTTACAATCTTTCGTGGAGTGTCTGAAAGATCGATAAAAATCACAGTACTTGGCCGGATTTCCTCCTTTAGCTTTCTTAAGTGATTTTGGCCACTTAAGAAATTTTTTTTCACGGATCTGCATGAGGACATTTGAATGTGTGTCAGTCAAGGGTGTTAGGTTGATTGGCCTATAATATTTACGCTTTAGCAATCTGGTCCTGTGGTGCTTCCTGCGAAAGTGGTCACCGTCGTTGTATTTCCTGTTTCCTTCTGCTTGGAAAGAGCGAGGCTATTCGGTTCGCTCGAAATGCTTAGCCTTATTGGTCTCCTCAGCTGCAGTATAGGCCCTCGTGATAGATTTCGCTTCCCGGAAGGTCTGCGGATTCTTATATGCCAGATGCCTAAAGAAATCCCCATACGTTAGTACAGAGATAAAACTACCAAACTTTATCTCCTCCGTGAGCCTAGGGATCCGCCTGGCTTCTGCTACGAAGTGATCCAGAAATCTTCGCGAATTCTCCCCGTACTTCTGCTTGATATGCAATAGATGCCAAGGCTATTTTTCTTCTCGGCAGCTGGAGGCGTATTGCGCCAAGAAGAGATCAGTTAACTCCTGGAAGCTTTGGATTGAATCTGAGAGGAGGTGATGGAACCAAATGCGATCATCCCCCTTCAAGATAAGCGGGAAGTAGCGGCACATGGATGCGTCATTTAACCCTTGTAGGCTCAGATGGGTGCGAAAATGATTGAGATGATCCATAGGATCAATGCTCCCATCGTACGAGTTAAGGATTAACATTTTAAATTTTGCCGGCATCAGATGGTTTAAAATCTCTGCCGTGAAAGGAGAGCTATCAAGATCTATTGCGCGCTCATTGCGGTTCCAAATCTTCTCCCGTTTGGATCTGTTCGGGTTGCGTTCGCTGATCTTTTAGAATTGAGGTATGTTCTCAACTCTATCATTCGTGTGGTGTAACTAGTAGCCGACTGGCTACTGCCTTCAGTGGATCTGATGGCTCGGGAGTCTCCGTCTTGGACCCGGGGTCTTGATTCTGTCCGAGAATATCGAGGGTTCCTTCGTTCCAGACTTTCTTCTGGAGTCATGCTGCCTGAACGGTCCTCAGGCCTTTGTCGACCCTAGGCTTGTGAGGACTCCAGCGTCTGAATGTTGGCTGGCCTTCTTGATTTCCTAGTCGGTTTCTTTTTCCTTTGGCCTCTTCTCTTGGAGGCTGGCGTAGGGGTTATCACTGGTGGAGCCCCTTGCTGGGCGTGCTCCTTGTAGGAGTAGAGCATTTGGAACATCTTATTTGTATTCTGTATGTACTCCAACAAATTTTAAAAGAAGGGTGCGGGCACCCTGTTGACTTTCTCGTTGACCAGGGTACCAGCAGCGTGGTCTTGGTCGGATAAGGTCACGTCTCTGGTGGGCTCGTTGATTTGTGCCCTTGTGTTCACCATTTTAGTTGACGACATGAACTTTGAAGGTGACGCTAAGGAAAGTATTTGAGTAAGGTGGTAGGCTTTTTGTAAGCGCTTTCCATAGACGGCGCCAATGACACGTCATTGATCCAAGTTTCGAATTAAGTTGATTGTTGAGTCTCGCTCCGTTCACCGAGTTTTGATCCTGCACACCACTACAATAAACGTGAGGTTAGGTATCGGTAGGATATTATCCTAATAAAAATATTTTAACACTCAAATCAGTAAACAATCTTCAAAGAATTGAGAATGTTAAGGAAAAAACATAATAAGGAGAAATGCTGAGAGTTTTATGGTGGGTGTTACGCTTTTGAAACGAAAGGTTTTTTATGGCTCAAAAGGAGTATTTGTCTCCAACACTGTGTTCGTGAGGAACGTAGCGATAGGGAGAGAGAGAGAGGCATTCTGTAAGCGTGGGAGCCTGTGAGAACGCAAAGTAAATTCAGAAGCTCTTTTATGAGAATTAGGGCTTTGGTGAGTGATTCTTAGCAGAAAGGAGTGCGTCTGTTAGTAGAAATCGGAGACTCCATGGGTTTTTATAGCTGAAATGTTGAGCATCCTTCCTTTGATAGGAGCACTTGATTCCTGCACTTTGTTGGACATGTTTTCTTTCTTGGTGTGGGGCTTTAATGGCTGTAATGACTCATTAGGAGGATTGCTTTCCTTATGTGTTTTGTAACAGTTAGGGTTTACTGTAAATAGAGAAGAGGATTTGGCGTTTTCCTCATATGAGGCACGCTGAATTTGCTAGTAACCGTTGTCATGGAGATTGCCTTTTGAGAAAGCGTGAAATTAGGGGAGAAGACTATTGCTAATCGCGAATGGAAGCGTAAGCCAAACTGGGTTTGGCCTACATGAGGTTTGCTTATGCGCCGACCTACTGTGGCACTTCCGGTTAACAGAATTATTGACCGTCTGTTAATACGAGTTGCCCGTCCTTATGCTGGTTTCCTTGACCTTTCGTCCGATCAACGATTCGTGTTGACCATTCAGATTTATATTTGGGCATTCGTGGATTTAGGATGTTCCTCCTTCTTGGGTCAGCCAACTATGGCATACTCATCACCTACCTATATGAGGTAGGAAAAGAAAGAAGAGGAAGATTCGAGTATCAAGTTAAATTTTAAATCATATTTTAATCTTTGTCGATTTTGGATATGCTATTCATAAAGTCGAGAAGATTGTTTATTTGTTTTATTTTTTTCTTTCGTCTTATATTCTTTATTATTCAGATTTATTTGTAATAATATTATTCTTGTATTTGATGATTTGTGTAATCGAACTTATTGTATAGTGAATATATTTCGACAAATCGTCACGTGATTTTTTTACTCATTCTACATGAAATTTTTTA
>JAODPA010068373.1:0-10236 GCA_025585075.1 Nepenthes mirabilis | reverse complement strand
ATTTTAATTTATTTTTACGAAAAATCGTCATTTTCTCCCAACCTCTAAAAAAAAAACGAATTTATATTGTTTGTCTGGTTGCTGTTGGAGTTACGTTCCTACTAACCTTTTCATTTCCGTACCGATCAGGACCTTTCGACGGCTATCTCAGTCACCCTCTCTCCTCTTTATCAAAACAGGTTTTAGGAAGCTGAGTATGAGATCGACCAGAGGAAGAGAAGAGCGAAGACGAATTCGTGAAACCCTAAAATCTCAAAGGCATCAATCAACGGAGATCTCTACTCTTACTGTCTCTTTCTGTTTCTACAATGGCTTCGGATCATCGCCACCGTGATCTGCTCCGGCTAGTGGACCCCTCAATCTGGAGAGCCTGTGCTGGAACTTCCGTCCACATTCCGGCTATCCATTCTAGAGTTTACTACTTCCCTCAAGGACACATGGAGCAATCCGCAAATCCGCTTTCACTTTCACCTTTTTATCCTCTTCTCACTGCCAAACCCTCCACACTCTGTCGCATCATCGAGGTCCTCTTCCTCGCTAATCACGACACCGACGAAGTCTTCGCAAAGATCCGCCTCGAACCTATCAACGCATCCTCGAACAACGGATTAATAGGTGAGCCTTCCGCAGCAACAGCAAACCAACAAGGTGTTGAGGGAGAGGGGGATCTAGAGAACGGCGTCATTTCGTTTGCGAAGATTTTGACGCCGTCGGATGCGAACAACGGAGGAGGATTCTCGGTTCCGCGGTTCTGCGCTGATTCGATTTTTCCTCCTCTTGATTACGCGGCCGATCCGCCGGTTCAGACGATAAAGATTAGGGATGTGCATGGTGAGAGTTGGGATTTCCGTCATATATACCGCGGTACGCCGAAGAGGCACTTATTAACCACCGGTTGGAGCAAGTTTGTCAACAGCAAGAAGCTGATTGCCGGTGAATCGGTGGTTTTCATTAAGAATAAGATGAGCAATGAGTTGTTTGTCGGTGTCAGGAGGGCTGTGAAGTCTAATGGAGCACTGGGGATCGCTCGGTGGGCCCCACATTACGCATCGTTGGGGCCGGGGAGGGCAAAGATGGAAGAATCTGGCTGTGGAGGGATCAGGGGAGAAGAGAGAGAAGGGATTTTCTCGAGGGATGGGAGTGGGAGGGTGTCCCTGGAGTCGGTGGTGGAGGCGGCAGATCTGGCGGCGCATGGGTCCCCGTTCGAGGTGGTGTATTATCCGAGAGCGGGATCGCCGGATTTCTTGGTGGCTGCTGAGAAGGTGGATCAAGCGTTGAGTGTGTACTGGTCCACGGGAACGAGGGTTAGGATGGCAATGGAGACTGAGGATTCGTCAAGGATGACCTGGTTTCAGGGAACGGTGTCCTCTGTGGTGATCCCGGATAGTGGGCTGTGGTGGGGTTCTCCGTGGCGTATGCTTCAGGTAAATGCTTAGCCTGGTCTAGCCCTTTTATTTCTGAAAACTGAACTCTCTGCTTGAGATATTGTTACTTTATAATATTTTTGTTCTGCAGCATTTTATGGTTCATGCATAGTGATAGGAACTGCTTTTTCTGTTTAACTACGTGAGTGGGACCTGCAGTTGTCAGATCCTTAATTTATTGATCTTCTTTTCGACCTTTTTTGGTCTGGGGCAATGTAAATACACCACATTTATATGCTATCTAGGAATGTTGCCCCTCGGAAATTATCTTTAGCATTTATTTTTGTAACGTGTTGTCTGTTATTGATTCCCCATTTGAAGTTCAGAATTGTCCCTGCATTTGTTGAATTATGTCTCAGCTCTATGCTTTAATGAATTGACCAAAAAATGCTATTTGCCTCTTTATTCAAAGTTGGCGACATGTTATTTTGTTGGACTTATGAATCTTGATTGGCTTACATATCTTTATGTTTGACCAAACTTGTGTGGTCGATGCTGAGCCAGATTATGTGTATGATCTATTGTGCGCAGCTTGGTTTGGGTCTGATATTTCAGAACTAGAACGAAACATATTGAGGTCAAACAAAGAAAGGGCCAAAAGGAAGTTCATACTGACCCATTAGTGTTAGGGCAACCTATAAAACCATGAACCATTATTTAGTTATGTCACCTCCCAAATCCCGATCCCTTAAGTATCCAGACGTGAACTTTATATCGATACCTCAACTGACTATAATAAGATTGTCACAATATCATACACAAGACCTAAAACATATGCCACATCACTTGTGACTGACATTGACTCATCACGTGACGTCGGATTTTATGTAAGGAAGGATGCCTGCTCAAATAAATTCAACACAATAAACTCTATGAAAAATAAACCATAAACTGCTGGACATTCATATATTACATCAATGACCCATAATAACAATGTCCGAAGCAACTGACACTTAATCCACTAATACAGCTGCTGCCCAAACAAACTAACTATTGATAATTGATATCCGAAATTGAAATTAAACTAATATATAGTATTTAAACAGCATTAAACATTGTCCAGATGCATTAATCAACATAAAACATCCATGAAACTATAAACTAAAACTCTTCAAACTATCCTGATTTTCATTCCTGCTCATCTGGCAAGAAGTTGTACGTCTCGTCTAAGTGGGTTTAGTAAAACATCAAGAGAGTGAGAGAAAACTCAGCAAGGCACACATATATCAATAAACATGTATACTTTATACTTAAAACATATCGGAAGAAACATAGAACGTGATTGAATGCAAAGACAAAAACTTGTGCAGAAAATTAACATAATGCATTTCCAAATTTCTTATCCTATTCTTATCATGTTTCTTCTAAAACTTAGCCATCAAAAACATGGTCAATTCTCATTTTTCTTTAATGACTAAGGCCAGTGGGTCTTACCGGCTAAAAAAGCGGACAATTGAAAATCGGGTTATGTATGTTTTCACACAACCAAAGGCCATAAGTTTTCATTTAAGACTCGAAGGTGGACTGTCTACATATAATCTTATAGACCGGGCCAAATGCTACTTTTTATTTGCAGATGATAGGTTCAAATATCGATATACTAAGGCATACCTTAATATACTGCCTATTGAATCATAATCCATGGTTCAGTGCTTAACTTTGGAAAACTCTATACTTTTCTTCTTAATTCTTAGTTTTCATCCTTCTGGAAAACGTTTCATCATGATTTAACATAATTGTGGAGTTTCCATTCATAATTCTATATCTTCTCTTCATGATAAACTTATCTTTCCTGTGAAAATCATGCTATGATGTAATTTAAATATATGAGATGCCAAATTAACATGTAGTGCATGAAATTTGCCATAAGGTGCAGAAATTCAGCAGCAGTGTACAAAATCAATAAGTGTACCAAATTCCCGATTATGTAGGCTAAATTGTATACATTTTCCAACTCATATAAGACATATGATTAATAGTTTAAAGTATGCAGAGCCTTATGTATGAATTTAAGACATAAAAAAAATCAAAATTTGGCAACCAAAAATACAGAATTCAGCATGTGAAATTTTTCTGCAATGTTCAGCTCAAATAACATGCATGCAAGGTATTTTCATGGGTTTCCAGAACATATATTATACATTTTCCAAACATGCAAGAGGGTTAACCACGAAATTAAACGTCCAAGATCATAATGTCAGATTTTTAGAACACATTTGAGGCTTAGAGTGCAGAAACAGCATACATATTTATTATATATGAACTTAGGCATGAATTTTCTTAGAATTTTGCTACAAAATGATGAGAAACTCACATGCAAGCTTAACATAACATTAAACTTTGTGTTTCAAAGCATGCCTGAGCATTTGGACAAGAAAATGTTCCAAGATATTAGCAAAAATCAGCAATAAAGGAAAGAGGCTTGGAGGTGCACTTGTCTTTACTCCAAATTTACCAAATTTTAGCCTTGAATCACTTAAATTGGACCACCTCAAGCCTTCTCTCTCTTTTCTCCTCGGCTCTCTATCTTCTCTGGAAAAATGCTGCAAAATGACCAAAAATGAGCTCGGGTGTTGTATTTATACAGCCTTGCGTTCAAGTGCGCCTCATGCGTGCATCAGGCGCTAGGCCTCGGGTTGACAACACTCAAGCTTGGCTTAGGTGTGCATCGAGTGGGCCTTCTCTGCCAACCACTTGCTCTAGTTGCTCTTGGGCAAGCCTCAAGCGCGACCCCACTAGATCTAGCGTTCAAACGTGGGCCGGGCTTGCTTCTGGTGCCGAGTGAACTAGTCCAATGTTGACTCTTGATCCAATTTTCACATCCTTTGACATCGATTTTAATTATATTGACTTAATTACCCATAATTGTCATAATCAAGAATTCTAGCCTTACAAATGTTAATTAGAATGAGTAATGCATGAGTATATTCTCTTGTAATAACTTTTGATCCATGGTTTGAAATAGCTTTTGAAGAACCAAATGTCTAGGCTTAGCTTTTTAAGAGCCATTTGCTAAAAGCAGAGCATCAATGAATAGCTTCCACTGTGTTATTGAATGTTGATGAATATCTGAATACTGATTTTATTCGGGCCTCTGGTGAACCAGTCTTTTATTGAATTGCCTATTTAGTGAGCATTCTCAATATTATGCCTTGAAGAATAGAATTTTGATCAGGCCCTTAAGCTGATATCCTGTGTACTACTGGGAATCACACAAGGTTAAGGGGCCCAAGAATATTATGAGGAGATCCCTTTGATGCTCTAATTAGTATGCTGAGAAGTGGCAAAAAATTTTTAGCAAGAATAAACCTATAGGTGGATGTTTTGCATATATGGATGTGGCCAGAGCGTGGGCTGAGACCTGTGGTTGGCCTTTGGGTGAATGGCCCTTCTTTCCAGTTAGCAGGCTGTTCTGGCGTGAATCTCCTGTGGATCACAGTGTCGCCAATTGGACCACCAAACTCTCTTAGCCATACAGTCACAGGGACTTCTAGGGTCTGTAAAGCATTTCTTTTTCTAGCTAGTTTTCTATTGTGGCTCCCTCCCTCTTGAATTCCTTATACCTCCCTTTTGTAGAGGAGGTTTCTTAATCAGGAGGCCTTCCAATGATTGGTGGATTGGATCCTTATTGGACCATGTTGTGCCGTTTTTCTTGAAGAATTGTTACTGGTGGATGATTTAGTGAGGTCCTTAGAGTGACTTTTAGTGGTCGAGTGGTGGAGGCTGGGCTGTGAGGGTGGCTCCTCAGCAGCCTGGACTTGCAGTAGCAGTTCCTTAGTGGAGTCCTTATCTAGTGCCGCACTTGCCCAACACACATCCGAAAGCCGTCTAATGACATGTCCCTTGCATCTTACGGTGGCATCTGCACTCCTTTGTTGGGCGGCATGTCTTATACACGTGGCTGGATCTAATGTCTCATACGTGGGACCATTGTCCATCCCTTCTATCGTGTGGTCTAGTGGGTCAGTCAATGTCGTGCAGTTTGGACATCCCTCCTTGGGTTGCTCCCCCATGGGGCTTCGACTTTTTGGTCTGCACTTATGGGCTTGTCTTTTCCCATTAGGGTACTTGGTTTTTTGCATCCGGGTTTGACCCACTTTATCTGAGCCCTGCAAAACCTCTGACCAATTAACTGGTTTATTTGATGAAGGACCGCAATGACTTATGACTTGGAGACTGAACTTCTACTTAGCTGGTTATTCTACTAAAGCAGGGAAGTTTCACATCTGTGGAAAAGACGTGAACTCAGCAGTTACAGAATGTTTTAGCCTTTGCTTGTGTGCAACTGGATATAACAGGCAAACCTGATTGGAATGCTGATGGGTGAATTAATTTTACAGGATCAATGCCAATTTGCTAACATTCCACTTTTCAATTTCTTCTTGGGAAAAAAAAATTGATTTTGCGGGAAAATCCAGGGTGGGGTTTGTGATGGGCATATAATTATAAGGTATGTAGTTTGTTGATCAAAATTGACTTGCAAGATGTTAGGTAGAAGAAATCTACATTAAAATGAACAGAATTCTATTAATCTAGAAAAATATTATTCTTTCTCAAGGAAAGACACTGTCATATAACTTGTGCAAGTCTGCTCTTGTGTGTGCTGGTTGGATCCTCCTGATATCTCTACTCTATGGATTAAGTAATGTATTTGTGAGAAAATAAGACTGCAATTGTGGGTCCGACCAATATTGAAATTCAGGAGAAAATAACAACTGAATTCTGGTTGGAATTTGTGAATGTTTGGAACATAAAGTGAATGCATCAAATAGCGTATGAAGTCAACCATGAACTGCTAAGCCCTTAGCATTAGTTGACTTTTTGACTTTCACAAAATAGCTGCAGCAGATGCTATTGGATGGATATGGGTATAGTTGTATGCATTGATTTATGAATGAATGGAGTGACCTCATGCTTTTCTCATTGATTTTTTATTTATTTCCCATTTTATTTCTGGTCGATGGATCCCTATTAAGCTTGTGGTCTTAATTGGTTGAATCTAAATATTTTCAATAAAATTGGTGGGTGTCATTTTCCTTTTACATGTCCCTCAGTGTGACATGGATACTTCCATCTCAAAATATCGTTCTGTTTAATAAGGCAAAAGAGTTCAGGAAATGAGGATAGTTATCTGTTGTTTCCCTTAATATATTCCAGAATGATATGTTGCTTATTTCATGGGCAGTGTATAAAACAAGTGGTGTATGAAGAACTTGTCTTCACTGAAGGGTATATAAGGTAAAATAAGATAATTGTGCAACAGGAGTGGACAATCATTCTGCAATAACTCTTATTTATGTATGGAAGCTTGTTTGTGATTGCTTGTTCACTTTTAGATCCTCTGTTGATGGAACTGGTAACCCTTGCTAAGCATTGTAAATTTAAGGTCTCTCAATCTCTCATCACACGATGGAACGAAGATGAGTTTGTGATGAGGTATAAGCCCCGAAGGTGTAACTCTTTTTAACAACATTTGCCTTTTTAAACGGTCCAAAGAGGCTTTTGTTGCAAGGTGGTTTGGGGTTGAGCCATTACACACCTAGAGGTACTTAACTAGTATCATCACTGGTTGATGAGACATTTGATATTGCTTTATTTTAACTTCGTTTCTCCTGGATACCTGAGCAGCTGAGTCTATCTGTGTGCTTTAACCAAAAGGAAAGATTTGATCGTTAAAAGTACAATCTTTGTACATTGCTCCTATATGACATCGTTCACTGTTGACAGTCATCCAAGCTTTTTGTTACTCTTCAATTTCATCGCCAGGTTGCATGGGATGAACCTGATATTCTGCTGAATGTAAAGAAAGTGAGCCCTTGGGAAGTTGAATACATTGCACGTGCGCCACCTCTTCATATTCCTTTTCCCCCAACAAAAAAATTCCAGGCTGCCTCTCACATTTCTGGGTTAACAATTGATGGGGAGACAGAATTCCCTTTACAAACTGTTGAGTTCAGTAACTCAACAATCAGGCACTTCAGCCAATCATTTTTGAGATACCACAGTTTTCCTGCTGGCATGCAGGGAGCCAGGCATGATCCTTTCTACGTTTCCAGTTTACCGAATGTCATCAGCAACAACACGCTTCCAGAGTTTGCTGATGATTACTTCGGCAGCTGTAAGGCACTAAAGATGGATGCTGTGTCCACAGAGCTGAACCTTGGCAGTTTGCTGTCTTACTCACCATCACCCGATAGCCCAAGCAGTGTACAACTCTTTGATGCCGATATTGCTGGGCGACGGGCTTGCACTGCTTCAATGAAAGCAGGTGCGACTTCATTTCAGCTGTTCGGTAAGATTATTCTGATGGATCAGCCGCTGAGATATGCCGAAGATGTTGGAACTTAAGGCTTGAGGAATCGTGGGATCTTTCTTTATCCGTCCCTTACAAGAAACTTTTCATGTTCACTGCTGGAGAGCCTTTTTTGCAGCAGGAGATTCTACTTGTCTTTCAGTTTGGAAGCTGTACCGGTATGTTAGTCTCTGTTTTTCAACAACCATTAACTCTATGATGGTTTCCTTATCTCGGATTTTATGCTACCTTAAAACAATGTCTCTGTTTGCTTGCTTAGATTTTTTATTATGGCTGTTATCTCCTTCTATCGTGTTCAATTAGATTCAAAGCGGTGAATCAATCGTATGCAAAAACATTGTGAAATGGTTTATTTTCATTGTGTCTCATAATCCAAATTGACGTACGAAGTAGGGAGCTATATTGTCTCACTTGAACATTCAAACAATAAAAAGTTTAGTCTTTATAACTCTAAATTTAAATTTTGCACGCCACAATAGAATAAATTAGAAATAAAATATATATGGAATTTACTTTTCGATATATCTTTTAATGCTCAAGTCAATAATTTTTCTATTCGGATTGGAAAAATAACAAGTAAATACTGAAATTTAAAAAAGATGAGGATGAGTGTTGATCCGGAGGGCAATGTCTTATTTTTGTGCACTCAAATGACTGAGTGTCTTTTTTCTTTTTTTTCTTTTCTCTTTTATTTGGGAGAAGATGTATTTATAATCGGGGTCTTGCTCGATCGATCAACGTTTGAATTCCCTGCACATGGTCAGAGCCATTTCAGATTATTACATGGAGACGTTTTTTTTGGCGAGTAACTCCCGTTAATTTAATGAGGCTGTCTAGCCAATGATAATAAAGCCGTTTTGTTTGTTTTCTGGGCTGGGTCATTAACTGGCTAATAATTATCTTTTAGTTTCTTGTCATCTTTAGGTAATTAACCGATCTAATTAGGCCTTTTAATTAATATCTCTACGTTTGGCTAATCTTTCTTGAGCCGTACCCATCAATTCTGAACAAAGAATTCTTATTTTCCTCCTTGTACCTAGATTTATTTTTCTGATGCAAGCACATAAACAAATAGTTTACATTTTATACATCTGAATCATTTTAAATGTTCCTTTTATATTCTATAAATATGTTGGGTTTCAATACCCGGGGTCCCTAAAAGAATGGGCAAGGGGACGAGTACCTGACCCGAGAAGCCCAAGCCGTTAGTTTGTCCAAGACCTCGTAAGGTGTAATCAGACCGAGGACATTCCGCAATGAGCCCAAAAGCCTTTGGCGAATCAGCAATGCAGTTGGCGATCGAGAACTCTCTCATCCCGTCCGGGAACAAGCGCGATATGGCATCCAGTACGCGGACTCATCCAAAGGCTGATAACACCAGTAAGGGACGAGGACTCTCCCTTATGTCCGAGAATGCCAACTCAGCTTCACAGTTGCCAAGGAACACGCAACCCATGCGTCACGCCATCATCGTAGTCAGTAACAAACCCCAGAACATGCCTTGTCACTTCAAGACTGACATCCCTGACACAGTATGGCCGTTGGCGGCATTGACAGCTAGCTTCTTGCACACGCCAGCGTGCCTGACACAGCATGGCTATGTCAGCGGAGTAGGTGGCCGCCCTCCCAATAGGTCTCAGTAGCCGCATGGGCATTTCAGCAGCCACGTGGACACTTCAACAATCACATTTCTCTATAAATACCCACTTAGAGCCCACGAGAAAGGGATGATCCTCTGGACCTTCCTCCCGGGCAAGTAAAAGAGATAAAGGAAGGAAAAGAAAGGGTTTCTCCCCAATTTGTACTTTGTACTCAACAAATGATCGATAGTGAAGATCCATTTCAGGCTTCAAGTCTCGTGGTTTTTTCCTCCTTGTTTTAAGGGGAGGTTTTCCACGTAAAAATCCGATTTCAATCTCTCTCTCTAACTCCAAGCTTCAAACACTTATGTTGCTCCGGACCCCGAAAATCGGTACGCAACATTGGCGCCGTCTGTGGGAAGAGGACTAAAAGTCAGCTTCTCACCCTCCCAGACAACACCAGACCACACTTCAACAATTCTTGCACAACCGCCAACACCCAAAGGATGATGAGCAGGCGAGACAGTACGTCCGCCCGAGAGGACGAGCACTTCAACAGGTGTCTCCGGTCAGGCAACATGAGGGGTGGCGGTCCCAACATACGAAAGCTAGAACAAAAGGTGGAAACCTTTCAAAAACCGTCCATACCCTCCGCGAGAGGATAAACTAGCGGTCCAGAGGAAGACACCCTGAAAGCTCGTTTCCACCAGTGCCTCAGGAGCAACAGACCGCCCGAGTTCCTGGTGAGTTGAGGGATTACCTCAACAAGAAGAAATCTATGAGCCAGGCCCCGTCAAGGAGGGGGCTCAAGAGACTCTGGAAGACTGTCTTCGGACCCAAGGCCGGCGAAGCAACTCAACCGGCAGAACCAGAAGACTCATTGCCCCCGAGGACAGGGGAAGGAAGGAGAAGGGCGAGC